>JAWWMK010001867.1:0-34852 GCA_035047105.1 Galeopsomyia nigrocyanea
CAATATTATAGTATGGTTTACCATAAAAAATATTATCCCTTACTATATTCGATTTTACTATGCAATATAGTAACATTTAGTAGCACGATTTTTCTCAGTGAACTACCGGAAACTACTCAACGTTGATGAGAGTCTACGATGTTTTTAAAACACAATTTTATTATTTATTCGTAGAATTTGTTATTTAAAAAACATTCGAAATTCGCGTAATGGAGCAATCTCAGATTCGTGACGAATCAAGAAGCCGAAAAAAATGTTTGCAAAAATTATCGGTAGGCTAACTTAACTTCTTCAATGATTATCCATATAAAAGGAAGTAAATATGATTTTTTTATAAATACCATTTATCTGTATTTTTATTCTAATCGCGCAACGATTGTTAAACTTAGAAGATGCATCAAGCATCACATAACAATCTTAGCACACGCGACCTTGACACTGGAAATAATTTAATCGTGACATTGCATAACAAGAATTATCGTCACAAAACCCCGAGACAGACACGAAGATCAATAAAATTATTCAACACCTCGTTCCTTCCACTCGAAGAAAACTCAAAGATGTGCCCGCAATATGGCCAATTAGCATTGCAAACGTATATACATATAATGTCTGGTCTCGCGCTAGATTTGTCAGCGCAAAATCGCTCGGTTAATTGGCATTACAGGCGCAAGGTGAAGATCGCATGTTTCGACGGAGACCCTTAAAACTTCCTCCTCCTCTTCCACGCTCGCTTTGCAAAGTGCACACGTGCGCTGACGTGGGGCTTTCGAGAGACGCTCGCGCGGCATGCAAAACCGCATGTATGTGCGAAAAGCTTCTACCCACAGTGCCACGTGCGTGCTTCTAATTGAGGGATCTGAAATAGGCTGCGATTTTCTCTCGGGCGACTTCTTTTTCTTTTTTTTTTTTATTCTTTATGCTCGAATGAAACCACGCTTTATGCTGATTGAAATGGTACTTTATGGCCGGTAAACGAGTGTGCTGTAGCTGGTGTCATCCGGGTGAATGACATAAGTAATGTATTCGCTGGAGTTTAAAAAAATTTTTTTAATAGATATTAGCATAATCCTTCAAAATAACTGAATGCTGTGGCGAGACATTTATTAACCGATAAATTTTTGTTATACCACTTAATGGTTCCGTATGTAATACTTATAAAATTTTTAATTTTAAAAACATGTACTTTCCTCAAATGATTTTTTTAGTTTAAACTTAAATTTAAATTTTTTATTATTTTTCGTATTTCCAAAAAAATGAAACTATCAATTTTCATAATACGCACATTAAGATATATAAAAATACAATTAAATTTTATCCCAGAATCTGATCTCATATTCGTGACCTTGGTTGTGTTGGTCAGGTTGACAAATTTCTCGGTTTTCCCATAGAGTCAATAGAGTATAACAGTATCGATTGGCCTTAGTGTGCATTTCACTTGAGCGCAGAATGTTGCGTAGGAAATGCTATAGCTTTGTTTTCCCCCTCCTGTGTACTACGTGATCAAATCTACGACGCACAACGCCCTATAGCCCTGTGTGAAACTTTTCCCTTTAGTAGGTACTGCGCCTTTTAAATTCCCCCCCTCTTCGTTCATTTTCTTTCTACGCATCTGCCCTTTTCCGTGCGTGGTATGGCATTGATGAAAATAGGCCATCGTAGTTAAGCTTGGTTTTTATCTGAACACTGGCATTTATTTTCGTAAATTCAAGTTCGATTTAATTAAATTCTGTTGTTTCGGTTGCGGTATAAAAATATACCGATGAGTAAAGCGATGATAAAATGCTGATATGTGATCAATAAAATGTCGTATCGTTGATAAGATTAATGCACTAAATTGCAGTCGTGACAAAATGTCAAGTACTTTAACGTAAACACGAAACAAATATGATAATAAAGGAAATGTTGTTTTTGTTCGACTTCTAAAAATATTTTTAATTGAATATTGACGGGCGATGATTCATTTATATTTAAAAATATCGAAAAATGCTCCATATTATAATCTGAAATAAACATATTTATACATTTATATATTCAGTCTATTACTTTATTATCCAAAGTTAATTGATATTCCGATCAGACACACGAGTCCAAATAAAAACCAATCTCATGTATTCAAAAGCAAATACGATTTAATAAATAGATGCCATCGATAGATTAGTAATAAGCTTGATCGACCAAATGGTGTCGCTCGTACGTGACTGTCAACGAATACTCAACGAGGCAGCATCACTAACATACAGAAAGTGAAAGTCGACATTGGTCAACGAGTGGTAATCATCGTAGAGAAAAGCTAAGTTAGCTGTGCGTTTTCTGAAGCCTATATCGAAGCTCAGTGATCTATCGATCGAAGTGTATGCCGCGGCGGCGAGCTCGACTGCAGCAGTCTATTATCTTTGAATGAATCGCCACTTTGCACCCGCGAGCTCGCTGCGGCGCGCGCGAGAAATAAGTCAAAGAATGATGCCGGTTAGCGAAGCGATTCGCGTCGGATATGTGTGCTATACTGGAACATTCGTTTGATGGCTTAATTTAGTCGATGTATCACGCCTAATAACACTTCGTGCGCTTTTATCTGTACTGACATTGCAGCTCGGGCCGAGTAAACATGCGTCTTAACTTAATCAAGTGTAATAAAGACTCGCAGAAATAAAAAAAAAAGGAGGATTACGCTTGATTAAACGAGTGAGACAACTTGATCGTACAAAAAATTCGGTTTACAATTTAAATGTCATTCATCAATTGAACACGCTGCGGTAGAAGCTTTTTTTTTATGTTTCTAAGACATCAATTTATAGAATGAAATAACAATTTCAATTAACTAATGGAATGCGCGCTGTAATTAGTAAACTCGTCATTGAAATAAACGTTCTGTGCAGGAAAGAATAACAATTACTCGATCCTTCAATCGCATAAAGAAACAACCAAAAAATATAACACACATTGCTAGAAAATACTATACAATTAGAGGACGATCCAGCTGGCAAACAACCAGTCGAAAACAAAGGCTTGCTACGTTCAGCCGAAATCTTACGCATAAAAAAATATTCCATAGAGGCAGACAGAAGGAATGAGAAAGAGAGTAGAAGTTGCAGGAGAGACGAAAATTGGCGACGAAAGAAAAAAAAAGAAACTACGAGAGAAAGGTTTGTAGTGCAGCAAGAAGAAGGAAAAGAAGCAGATGCGGCTTGGTTAACCTTGAGAGATTGAGATTGCTGTATAGCGTCACCGCGCCAGCCATTAACATGACTTCGCTAAGAGGAATAGTCATTTTCATAAAGTCGGTGTTCAACTTTCTAACGTGCTCGTGTAATTTAAAGCAGGTAATAATTTGTCTGTCGCTGGTAATTGGATTACTCAACGTAATTATCCTGATAAAATATTGATGATTTGAATTTCAATGATGGTAGAATTGTTATTTTGAATTGAAAAACTTCAAATGTAGAGGCAAGGATAGAATTTTCACGTGTTTATCTTATTATGCAAACAAATAAAATACTACTCTTCATATTCACTTCGTAGAAGTTGATACATGTTTTTTTAGAATTTTATCCGTATTGAGCCAAATTTGATTATTTATTAATTCTATTTCAACAGGAAAGTAATTTAAAAAACTTTAAATGCCTGGCGGTGATGAACAACAATCGTTTTCAAGAATTATGCTCATAGCAAATCGTGTAACCGAGATAGTTGAATAAATTGTCAGCTTTACGATGCAGCATTTTTTTTACAAATAATTTTCTAACAGTCATTGAAAGGGATAAGGTTATAACCATACCAGTTTCTGAGACCAATAACCGTAAATCATAAGTCAATGATCGTTTTTTCGTCGAATCATAAAATCACCTCTCAAATATTTCTTTCCAGGAGATTGTTTTTTTTGAGTGCTCAACTTTAAGACTAACGCGCGAACGACAAAAAAAAAGACGAAAAACGAAAAAAACAACTCTACCTTTGATCTCAGCGATGTGAGCGTCGAACTGGCTCTTGCTTCGCATGTAATCGGGTCTACTTCCCATATTGCCGAAGCTCTGATTTCGGTACTCGGCGTACCATTCCGCGGACGATTTGTCTTCCATGGGACTCGACGAGCGCGAAGTCGAAGTTCGCCTGAGCACAAAACTTTCCTCCGAGGGGAATTTGGCGGATGACGCGACGGAACTGGATTTGCTACCATGCAAACCATGACTATGGCTTTGGTAAGCTGAATCTTCAAGTGCTTGATCTTCGCTTGGTGTCCGACTGCCCGCCGTCAGACCAGGACCTTGAATCACCTGCCTCGATGTTCCGTTGCTGCTGCTCACGATTGTGCTGCGTTCGACCAAAAGTGTTTCGTGATGGAGTTTTTTTGTCCTTTTTTCAGGGATTGTGTGATTTGATTGTTTTGGCATTTGAAAATGTTTTCAAATTAAGAATAATTCTGTATCTAATGTCGAATGTTTTAACCGATGTTTTTCAATAATTTTCAAAGAGAAAAGATTTCTAAAGCTTTTATAAATACACATTTTATTTAATGTGAACAAAGTTCTATGAAAATCCGAAATGAATTCTTTACTGTAATTTATATAAAACTAACGTACCAAGACTAGCTTCCATTGCCAAAAAAATTAAACCACCAATACCCTCAAAAGAAAAAGAAAACTCAACAATCACACACCTCAAGCTGGAAGCCGTGACTTCCCTAACGCTCTTCTTCACGGTGATCTTTTCGAACTTGACCACCTTAGCCCCGCTGTACTCGCCCTCCTCGACCAATCGCTCAAAGCTCTCCTCGTACGAGGAATTACTGGCCCTCGAGGATGATCTCCTGACGACAACAGCCTCGTCGTATAGATCCTCATTACTCGGCGAACGATTCTGGGCATTGGGGCTGGATAATTGCTCGAAGAAAGTGACGCGCTCGCGCAGCTGTTGGCCAGCACGTGGCAGTCGTGGACTGCCGGTGGGGGTGCCGGCGTTTCGTGACATGCTGCTGTAGCAGCGAACCTCGTGTCCGATATCAAATCAAGGATCTCGAGCCCTTGGCCGTCGTCCACTGCTGACTCAGTCGCATAATAATGATTATCGACCCGAGCATTTGACGCTCGGTATTTTTTTTTTTTATCTTTTCAGCTGCCTTCCTTTGATTATGCGGCTCTATGTGTGTACGGAGTGTTTAGCAGTATATAGTAGTGGAAACAAGCGCAGCGCAAGCTTGGCTCCAAATTGATTTGGACTCGCTCGATTTTCCACACACAGTTGTAGCGGCAAAGCTCTGCCTAATGTAGGTTATGACTTGGAGCACGTGATTGCCAAGCTCGGCGCGCTCTCACTCTAACTCTACGGGCTCTGCGGCTCGCAGCTCCTAATGTACGAAAAACATTTCAAAACTGCGCCGAGAGAGAGAGAGAGAGAGAAAGAGAGTATACTATAGCTTTCGCGCTCTTATCAACGTTACATAAATTTCTCACACTTCCTAGAGCTCGCGACGAACGACGACGAAGACTAATCTTAACGTAAATACACACTGACGATATCACACTTCTTTTTTTCTTTTTGCACGACGAACATATATATCACAATCGTCGAGCTTCAGTTTATAGGAATGCAAATCTTTCTCGTAGGAATGTAAAAAGTTAATACTCTCGTTGAAAATTATAATAAAAGAACAATCACTCCAACGCCTCGTCGGGATCGCGCACAAGGTTCACCCAAAAAAAAAATATTTAAAAAAAAACGCGTCTGACCAGCAGCCGCGACGAGTGGAAACAAAAGGAAAGGAAAAAAAATTGATAATGACAACTGCGACGACAACAACAACAAGAGTGTAGTGTACACAGGCGCGTGTATGTCAGCTGTTCGTTTGGAGCCGACGACGCTTGCGCGAAACGTGTGGCCTGCTGAGGCGCCGGTTCGATACTGGCGCGCGCGCAACGGGCCCACTCCTTCTTTTCTTCCAGCAGCAGCAGCACTCGTAGTAGTAGTAGTGGTATATAGGCTCGCCAGGAGTTAAACTGGAGGGGCGTCTTATACGTATGTTACACACATACGTGTGTGTGAGGGGGTGACGATCCTGCGCGCTTTCACGTCTCTCACCCCTCGACGCTTATATATCGTAGACGCACGCGCTCCGCTACTTACACTCTGACAGCGAAAGAGAGTGTCCTTCCGCTTCGAAAAGAACAATGGTAAACCGCGCGCGGTTGCCTTCTTTTTTTTTTTTTTTTTAATTTTTTTTGCAACGGTTGAGGGTGTGCAGTGCACGAGAGGGTGGTCGTCACACCCTTTGTGCACTTTGGGGAAATTGCGCGATTGAATGATTACGCGGAACTGTCTTGTCTTTCCTTTACGTATGGATGGTAAAGCTGTGTATAATTTGAAATCAATGGTGAAAGAAAGTAATAGATTTTAAATGATAATTGTATTTGAGATGTTAATAAAAATATTAATAATGATTGATAAGGAGTAATTTCTTTTGACTTCCAGTCTTGGTGATAACAATAGTTACTGCGAAGTATATGTATCGATCTATATTTTTAAGTAGTAATAGTCGGTTTGGTCAGACAGGCATTCAAAATTTTTTTTTTATTTATTTTTCATTTTAATTATTTTTCCCGTATCCATTCGCAATACTTTCGATAAACTTATACATAATATTCATTTATCTAGAAAAAATAAAATGCATCGGACATGATAAATAAATAAAAATATCTCATGCTTGATAAGTCGATACTATCTTGTGAACCAGAGCAAAAAATAAGCGCATAAATGTCAAAGTCGCACATCAATTTTTACGTTTAAAAAAACTGTACTTATGCATGACAAGACCGGTTGAATTGCAGATATTAAGACTCGGACGGGTAAACAAGCTTTTATCTAATCATCGATATATTTGTAATCAAGACAATTAAAAACAAATGTTTTATCTCTTCGGAATTCATTAAATTTACTTAAAAAGCAATTTCGAAGAAATGATAATCAAACAGCCCTATATCTAGTAGATACTCGCATTGCCCAATCACTCTAATTTTAAATTATCTAATTCGACGAATTTCTCACAAGCATTCCAATAACCTTTTTCATTTTTCTTTTATCTAACTTTCTTCAAACTCTTTCTTCAGAATTCGGTAGCATTCAGAATAATCCGAAAAAAAAATTCCGTTTCTCAAATTGCCAGCTGACTCGGTCGTTGTGGCTATAAGGTACGCGGTTCTTTCGTATTGACCCGACGCGCGTGTCGATGGGATGTAACACTTTCTGGCAGGGGCAGCCTTGCGTAACAATATGACACGCAGGCGCGTGCGCCTTCACAGCACCTACCGGTTTCGTGCATAATTTGAATGAACGCACGCGTGCTTTTATTGCCGAAGAATTGTCAAAGGACATGCGACGTTTATCAAGATCAATTTTTTCGAGTTTTTGTTTGCTATCGCTGTAAGCTCAATTTCTAAGTTCACTTCAAAATCGTACATGTATAATGTCTATGAAGCAAAACTCTATGAGAAAAAGAAGTGAATCGTTCTAAAAAGACAATCAGACTACCATAAGAAAAAACAACTTTGTACGAATTTACAAAACACGACAGGTTGTTTGTAGTGAACTTTGAGATATAGCGAGGATTTTATGACTCTTCGTGAAAGAGTATCGCGTGAGAGTTTGCTGTGTCTTCAAAATTACGTGGAGTGGATCGATACTTGTCTGTACAAATTTATCACAATCACATAGTCGTCCGTACGTAAAAATACATTGTAAAAGAAATCTATACATCGTTTTTTTTACAGACCGATATTATGAAAATTTCGCTGGATCTTAATTGCAATCACCTTATTCCTTAGCAAGGTCGAAATTTTGTCGCGACGCTGCATGGAAAAACTACGAGCGAAAAAAAATAATCGCTTATTATTCGTAGCTCGCTCGATTATCAATGACGTTTATTTCCACGCTGTTATTTTTAGCAATTGAGAAACGCGCGAAATAAAAAAGCACATTCTGACGAAACAGCTATATTGGAAGAATTTATCATCGAGCGCATGATTAACAGCAATACAAACTATATTGCACGCGAGCACGAAGCTAAAATCGTTATCAATGACATTCAATTATTGACCGCTACGAAGGGCTTAATTAGCAGTTTAATCGGCGTTACACAATTATATAAGAGAGTTAACCGCATGTATAAGTATGAACTCGTGCGCGCGGCTTTCGTGCCGAATTTCTCGCGCGGCGGCGGCGGCACGTGCGTGTATGCGCACTTGCGCGAAGCGTACTTCCCGAACACCTGCTTGACCCGCTTCCAGTATATATACAACTCTCCGATACAGTATATAACCAAACTCGGGAGGTGAACTCGCGCACGCATGCAACATCATCAGCCTTAGCATTGATCCTGGAACCTAGAGTTTAATCACTTGTTCACCTGCGAGTATAACTTCTCTAAAACTATTTCGTTCTTCTACTCCTATATATACACTGCAGCTACGCGATGTATAGCCGCTATATACGTTTTTCTAATGGGCTATTTTCATGAAAAGATGCGCTATAAAAAGAAATAGTTGTTTTGCAATGGAAGTACTTTTTTTTTTTCTGTGGTAAGAAACTTTTGTAATAAAAGAAACTAGATAGATGTGAATGTAAAAGTCCTTGCTGCGGGATTAAGTTGGAGTAGTTTTTAATCCAGTTTCGTTCGTAGAAAGTAATTCGACGTTTTGATGGAAACCTTAAAAATACGTTAAGACTTGGAAGAATGATAGTGACTATCATTGAATCCGACATTTCAATGAAAGAGTAAATGTTAATAATCTGATATTGTGAAGCTTTATAGCAAAATTTGACATGAGTTTTGACTTGATTGACTGTTTCTCTAACATTGATTTTTCACATTTTTTCATTGCTAAAGTAACAGTAAAAATTTATACAAAACAATCTTTAAAAAAATGTATTCCCAACGTAACATTTCCAATGATACGCACTTGTAAATCACGTCTCACCTTCTATACATACACCCATACACGTACGTTGAGAGTTTTAGCACTCGCGTAGTTTAAAGTAGGATGGGCTGGCTTTTTGTTATCTGTGAATCGTGATTCTTGGCACAAGTTTTTCTGAATGCTATTACAAAGTATAGTTGCTTCACTGGCCAACGGTATTATTATATTTTACAGTCTATCGCTCGTGTAACGATATATCGATATTAGTCTTAGAAGTAATTAACATGCTATTGATTTCAACAAAAATAATTATGTTCTTTGTAGTGAACTATAATTATTTCAGTTATTAGCATAATTGTTATTTGGACGCATGAAAACTTCCTATCAAACACCTTTACAATTTATTTCGTAATAGCTAAAATACAAAAGTCATGACATTAAAAAAAAATCTGCACTACAAAAGAAACAAATTGAGTGAAGAATCGCAATTTGTATGGCGAGTTCCTCGACCTGAGTCTCGCTTATATAGTGTATGAGAACTTTGCCTACACATCCCCCTAAGCCAAGCTTTGTCTTCCCCCCACGCGCCATTGTAATGAGTCAGATCATCGTCTCGATCGCGCGCATCGCTATAATTTCACTCGCGTGACTGACGCCCGCCGATAGGCCCACACCGCGTGTTACGATTGTCGTTACGAATATCTCCTATGCTGCACTCCGTGTTTAGTATACGTGTACAACCAGATGATGGTCGAGCTTCATTAATCGATCGCCCATGCGAATAGGAACGGACGTGAGCTGCACCCGCACTTTTCTTTTTTATATTCGTATCGCGCTCCCTTTTGATTATTGAAAAATCAACGAGCTAATTCATCGTGGGCTTGTCTGGATTTATTGTAATAGGATAACTGGATTATGTGTACATTATGAACGCTTGGTCGAACGTGGTCACAACTGTGACTAACAAGGGCAGGTGTAGTTTTTAACACGGAGAAAAATATATATGCAAAGCAACGTGTAGGACGGGTGTATAAATTAAATTTAACCAACTATTATTTAAATATTTGATAAACAACCAAAAATCGCTGATGCGAACGTTCATGAATAAGTTTACAGGGAAAATTTTATGGAAGATTTCAGACTTTTAGCAAATATGATTTACTTAGTTACATCACTCTCAACCTTGAACGCAGAGTCGCAGTAGTATGAAATTGGATATTTTTTTTAGCAAAGATGTACTATAATGAAAAAAGGATGACTGGCATATCTCACTACCGTACAGTTTAGGAGTGCAATCATCATTGTTAAACAAACAATTGCAAACTCTGCCGTAAGAGCGGTCCGAATTTTTAGCACTAACAGTGTTATTCTCCAATTTATCTGCACTCAAGTAATTGCATCAGAATACTAATGTTTATCCATCTCTCAGAAACTGTCTTTCAAAATCTTTGAAGCGAAATAACATTTATCATTTATCTAAATAAAATAGCATTTCAACGCGGCGTCAAACCATTTCCAATATTTTTGTACGATAAGCAAATTTGGTTATTACTTCAATATAATTTTTATTTTTGACAACAAATGAATCATTCAAGAATGCCGCCAATAATAATTTAAAAAATTTTTTAGCAACAATTCCATTGAGACAGCTGCATACATTATTCATGCGATGATAATTTGTTCAAAGAAATATTTAGGTATTCACTAAGGAAAGAATTCTGTAGTTTATTCAATTTCCAGCTACTGATGCTTGAAAAGACAAAAGTAGATAATTCCACAAATAATTGTTTGCAAAATTTTTTTACCAAAACTACCATTACGAAATCGACCTTATATCCACAACTATTAATACCAATAGTCGCAAGGATATGCAAAATAAATAGACGCCTTGAACTTGTTTATTAACCGGCATCTCCAATGCGTTCGTCGTCGTCGTCGTCACCAGCCGAAATTTGCATTTTGAGTTTTACGGTCACACCTAAGAATATGCTACGCTGCGAGACGCTACTTTCGTCAACGAGTCAAATGGACGACACGTAAACGAAAACGAGCTTACATCAATAATGTTTGAGGAATCGCCAAAAAGCATAGGCATTTCTGACAGATGTTTTCTTTTCACAACATCGCAACCCATTAAATTGAAACATTCAAGGTTTTTAACATATTTTTTTATGTTTTTTTTTTGCTATGTTGTAATAGTTATAATAAAACTTGGATTCGTGTGCTCTTAGATTTTTCAAATATTCTCATAAGTCATTTGAAAGAAAATCGACAAATAAAACACTCATCGAAAAAAAATGACTTAATTTAGCACATGCGAATTATTTTGAAATATAGTCCAAGGAACCGTTCCATCAAAGATTCAAAGTAATTCCTCGAATTCACGCAAGTCGAAAATTACTTCATCCGCGTGCGAGTGCACACGCATCATCGTCCGAAAAAAAAAAACCCGCAAATTAGCGCGAACTCGAGAACTTTCTCGAGCGTTTCGACATATATCCACGAGGACGAAGAAGACGATGCGATCGCGCGCTTCTGCTGGCGTCAAGTGTGCGAAAGAGCGAGCGAGAGCGAATGGACTATACGAGAGTGTGAATGGCTGCGGCAGGTGCTCGTCATTCCTATTTATAAATCGGCGCATATATACCGCCGGCGAATCTATTCCGCGCGTAACACTGCCGCGATGATGCGCGCCTGCAAATCACGTCTCATCTTCGATTGTACACGTATGTATGTGAACATCCATACACGTACGTCGAGAGTTTTTAGCACTCGCGTATAGTTTAAAGTAGGTTGTGCTAACTTTTTTTTTGTTATCTGTGAATCGTGATTCTTGCCGTACGTTTCTATGAATGCTGTTTCGAAGTATTGTTTCTTTACGTGACCAACGGCATTTGTAGTTCGATCATTGTATCGAAATTAGTCTTAAAAGGCATTAACACTCTATTGATCATAATATTCCATGTATAAATGATGATGAAGCTTCGGCGATGATAAATTGTTCAAGCTATTACAAAATTTGGAGTGAAATCATTCCACTGATGTAACCTACCAAATAAATCATATTTTTGATTTACTTTATATCTGATCTCGACATTTTATAAATGAAAGTTAAACTCTGCTGATTTGCAAATGAAGCTTCAATTAAAGTGAGCATAAATCTTGCTGCTTTTGGCAAATTCATTTTCGTTCAGATAGCTCATGCCAAAATTGAACAAGTTGTTAGGGAATTAAATGTACATGATTTTAATCTTGACGAAATCATACTTTTCCGCCAGAAGTTAATCGAATGATAGATACGTATAAAAAACTGTTAGAATTTTCTCTTACAAAGTTCTTATCAGACTGTCTTTTTTTTTTTAAGAAAAAAGAAATAAAAAAAATAGATACAGAAAATGTGCGCAGTTTTTTATATGTTCGTTTTTCATACCCGCAGGCAAAACAGTCAACTCGAATTCCTTGAATCAACAGACTGAAGTTTCACGGCCTATGCATTTCCGTTTTTTTTTCTGCTCGTTAAAAGTGACCTTAATTTGCTTTAACGTTTGCTATTTACTTTTTGAGCTATAAAAAGCAAATCGACGATTACGTTTGTCACACTTTTATATGAAAAAGTAGTTATTTAATTCCTATCAATTCGAATATACTGGCATTACTAATTTTTCGTTCTCACAACTCTAAACTGTCACTCACTTGTTCGATTTGACGTGACTATCGATATGATTTTCATTGCGTAACCAAGAACAATAAATTCATTTGTACTGACAATGACAATTTTTTTCAATTTACCAATAGTTAAAATCAAAGACTTCATATATCAGCGAAGTAACTGAGTATATATCCCGTACGTGGCACAACAAAGCATAATAAAAGACGAAGGAAGCAACGAGTAAAAAGTAAAAAAGAAATTAAAGTGACAATTAATTCAAACTCACCCTGCAATTGAAAAATAGTAGCCTGGTACTCAGCCAATTTCTCGTCGACGTAGTCTTGACTCTGGCTAGCAATAATTTCAGCGGTACTGGGACCGGAATCTTCATCGTCGGGGCCCGGATCCAGCGGTACACCGACATACTCATATTCACCCGAACGATATGGTGCTATCAGGTACTCGGGCGGGCCGCACGGTTGAGGCGACATGCATTCGTAGCTCAAGGGACTCTGAAGTGCAAAACCAAAATAGACCAATTAATGTGCGGCAAATACGCGCTTGATTCATGTAGCGCAAGCTTGCAAAGCTTAATCCGTACCTGCGCTATACGAAGCTGCATAACTTCGCGACTTAAGCTATACATTGTGAGAAAGAGAAAGAGACGATTTTACTGGGTTGCTGGGATCTTAAAATAATTGAGCTTGCGTGGAATTCTCGGTGTGGAAATAGAAGCTGAGCTTTCAGTTGATAATGTAACAATTCAATGTGAGAATAGTATTTCCAGATTTCGCCGATTAATTTCTCTTTACTAAAATTGGAACTGAATTTATTCGACAAAGTACTAAAATATCCTTTTTGATAATTATAAAAAATCTATTAAAAAACATTCCGATAAATTCAAAATTATTGTAACATTGTAGGAAGCCTTTTGGAAATATTTTTTTAATACAAATTTTTTAAGTCTATTCGTATTACAATATGCACGGACACATCAAATTAGCACTTTTCTTTCAGTATAATCATCAATTGTCAAAAGTTTGAATCAATCACGGATTACATTTTCTATTATTTCGATCACTTTAAGTAGAAAATAATCAGTTTGGTCAGACCTATCAAATTACATCCAAACCGCAATGCATCTATTGATGAAGTCAATCAAAGACTCGTTTCAAACCCGAACAGAAACAAAATCATATAACCAAAATTGTAAATCTCACCTGCGGTTGTGGGATATACGGTCTTGGCGTGGCATTACCGGGCATTGCCGGCGATGGCCAGCGTGGTCTGGGGCACTGTATAGCAGTTGGCGGTGGTCCACCAAACACCGGCGACATACCCGGCGAGATAGGTACGCCTATGGGTACTGGACTTATGGGATGGTAAGCTTGTGGAGCACGTTGTTGTTGCTGTTGGTATGGCATTGGCGTTGGACTGTAAGGCGAGGCTGGTCTGAAAGGACTTTGCGCCGTGGGTCGACCTACCGGTGACCAGCCAGTCGGACCTGGTCCGTATGGAGGTCCTCGAGAGGGGTGTTGTGACATCCTTTTTGCTCTTCGGTATTAGGCCGAAGGTAGGAGTCAAGTGTCTTCTACTACGCTATTTATTACTGTCATTTCTGAAACAATTGATAATTTTTATTGTATTAATACAGGCTGAAATGAATAGTAATAATGAAATGATATAATATCTCGATTCAAGTTTGCTAAAACTACACATTAACAGATGAAATAGAATATCGCAGCTTTCGAGAAGTTGCATATGGTTAGCATCAACTGTCCACGAGATCGTATAAGAATAATCAATTAGCGTCATATATTCGTTTAGCAAGCGAGATTAATGGCACATTGCTGGATAGCATAAATTTTGCCGGCACATCAGATTAGAAGACATACATGCCACGTGTTGCCGTTCGGTCGACTCTCTCTCTCTCTCTCTCTCTCTCTCGCGTATATATACCAGAAACGATATGGTCTATGATGTAACTCCGCGCTCAGCAGTGCGTAATACAGGAATAGAACAAGCGTGGCCTTAGCAGACATTGACTAGACGTAAAGCTTGCTGCACGATGCCTGCCTTTGCCCAAATGTTTATCGCCTGACAATTATTATCTTTGTTATTTATTTTACTGGCTTGTTAACAATGAATTTATTTTTAACACTCGCGCGAATGGCAAGAGTTTTGTATGGAAAAAAAACTCGTTCTGTAAATTCGATTTGCTCGATTTTTATTGAAATGGTTCTTTTAAAAGGTTGAGTATATTCCTACATAATTTTTTTTCTACTGTTCAGATTAGTTATGACTTCAAGTGCATCCTAAACATTTATGTGCAAATCATATAATTGATTTATTTTAATTATTATAGCAGTGACTAAGTCAATAGTTGTTGAAATTAATTTCGCGGGAAATATGAAATTGCAGAACTTTCGGACCATCGGATTTGCTTCTGCAGATATAAGACGAAATCCTTAAAAAAAGACACTTTTCTGGGGTCTATAATGGCAAAAATTTTTTTTAATGCTGAGGATGCTGGACCTTTTTCCTCTTCTTTTTGAAGGTATATAGTGTCAGAAAATGCTCGAGAACATTGGAAAAGTCCTATATCCGAGAACTATATTTTTTCAACATTTTTCCCGATATTAATAACAAACTAAAAATGTAATTATTTTGCAATTTTTTTTGATAACTTGTCACCGGATAATTATTTTTGAATGAAACTTTTTTCTAGGTAAGGGTCTTCTTTTTTGCTATCATTTTGATTGGTCAAAAATGTTTCTAGCCGTCTTAGAAGCCGAGAAATCAATATTTGAAGAAATTCCGTTTTTGCCTATTTTCTGTAAGAAAAGCCCATTTGATTATAACGGGAAAATGCCGAAAAAGTAGTTCCTACAGACTTTTCCAATGCTCACGAGCATTTTCCGACACTATATACCTTAAAAAAGAAGAGAAAAAAGGTCCGGAAGCCTTAGCATCCAAAAAAATTTTTTGCCATTCAAGACCCCACATAAGACGAAATCCTTAAAAAAAAACACACTTTTCTGGGGTCTAGACTGGCAAAATTTTTTTTAATGCTAAGGCTTCCGGACCTTTTTCCTGTTCTTTTTGAAGATATATAGTGTCGGAAATGCTCATGAACATTGGAAAAGTCCTCGGGAACAATATTTTTTCAGCATTTTCCCGATATTAATAACAAACTAAAAATGTAATTATTTTGCAATTTTTTTGATAAATTGTCACCGGATAATTATTTTTGAATGAAACTTTTTTCTAGGTAAAGGTCTTCTTTTTTGCTATCATTTTGATTGGTCAAAAATGTTTCTAGTCGTCTTAGAAGTCGAGAAATTAATGTTGTAAGAAATGCCGTTTTTCGCCTATTTTCTGTGAGAAAAGCCCATTTTATTATAATGGGAAAATACCGAAAAAGTAGTTCCTGCAGACTTTTCCAATGTTCGCGAGCATTTTCCGACACTATATATACCTTAAAAAAGAAGAGAAAAAAGGTCCGGAAGCCTTAGCATCCAAAAAATTTTTTGCCATTCTAGACCCCACATAAGTGTGTTTTTTTAAAGGATTTCGTCATAAATGCGTTTAAGTAAACAATAACGAATTTTTTAAATCACTAGTTTTTTATAATATTGCCGTGATATAACCGTTCTCATATCGATGCATAATATTTTCCATAATCTTTACGTAAGACAAGTTTGAAAAATGATCAGAAAGTATGAGCGACCTTTAAATTTTATTTTCGACTAACGCAACGCTTAGATAAATTTCGAGCTGACGAGATACCGAACAAAAAATAAACTAATAAATCTGAAAACATTATGGAAGATGACAGTTAGCAGAAAGTAACGCGCTGGTACGTCAGTTGTCTCTGGGTCGCGTCATCGCAGCGCGCCCCAGTAGCCGCATCGGATGGCCGTCGGCCAGAAGCGTCTCGAAATAAAGTGCGTAGGTACAACGCTCTCCGTCTCTCTCTGGGAATTACGTGCGAAAACGCAGAAAGAGCTATTGTAATGGCCTATTCGCGATAATGCATCTGACGATCTGGTTTGAAAATGCAATCCGCAGCATCACTAATTCAAGCAAAAGTTATTTACTTCGAAAGTTCATTGAGACTAAACAATGCATCGCTCGGGCCAATATACCTTGCCAATGGTTCTTCGTCTTCCTCTATTTATTACCGCATGAAGATAATTTTTTTTACCTACTCTTTCTCATTTTATACGATGTAATGATTACCTACATTATTATTAAACAATTTACGTAACTTAACACTCTTTAAGTGCGCTCAATGACCTCGTCCCATAAGAAATACATAATCGTCAATCTTACAAGCTTTTAGAATCTTTAGAACATATAAAATTGGCGACTATTTATATTTTATGGCGTTACTTTGTATGCTCTAAAGCATGTAAATTTACTCGTATGTGTTTTTTTACAGTGATTCGATAAAGCTAAATTGTTTTGTAAAGATCTAAATTGATCGTTGAAACTCATAAAATGCACACAATGCATTATATTGGGAAAGTGTATTTTTTAAACTAGCTCTGTCTTAATACTAGGTTGAAGTTGTAAAAAAGTGTAGAAACTACTTTGTTTGAAAAATTTATATTAAGTTGCAACTATAATATAAAATGTTAGTCGTTATTGAATCAAAACCAAAAATACCTATATCACTTGGAGCTTCAAGATAGATATAGAAAAAAGGCTAGTAGCGTATACAAGAAAAAAATGAGCTATGTAACCGCATATATCTAACATACCAGATGTACTATGCAAATATACAACAAGTTCTAATGGAACATTAAAGCAGAGAAAATAATCAATCAATCAACAGATTAAAATCTGAAAGTACAATAATTTCATCACGAAGAAATTAATTTTTCTACATGTTTTTATCTTGTATATTTAACTCAAGATTATGTAACTGAATTGGTAGTAAAATAACTAAACCCATCGGTGTTTCTCTATATGAATAGATGAATTTCTATTCTCTGTCCTTAAGAGTGCCTCCTAACGGAGGAAAACTACCAACATACAAATCTTGCGGGGTGCACTAGTATACTCATACTAGCAAATAAACATATAACTATATTTTCATTGTTCCTTGAAAAAAAAAGTTTCGTAAATTTTGGAATATTATAAGCCCGTGGTGATCGTATTTATTACATCAGCTGTAAGAAAAATTCCGATCGGAAAGAATTCATATTTTGTTATAATTTTGAAAAACTGCCATATTTTCTAGAAAAACCAAGTGGCACTGAACTGTTTCGTCTACTTAGAACTGAAATCGGAACAGCGCGTGACCCATTATGTACACACATGCACTATGACGTGGTGATGTTATGTCACTGCGGCTTTGGGTTAGTCAACTTTGCAACTCTGCACTACTTTATTGCTTCTTTTGAGAAACTTGCGGAAATAGGTGAACAGACTGCAATCATCAGTGAATTGGAACATTTAATTCAATTCTTATCCGCGAGTCAGTGGGATTCGTCCTTAACAAATCTTTAGGCTTTGGTATATTTTCGTGGACACGTGAAAGATTAAATCATAGCGATTATTAGCGGTAAAATATTTTTCCAAAACCCTGTGATTTTTCACCCACGTAAATCCAACAATCTGGCAAAATATTTACTTGCGATAGATTAAGGAAAAAATAAAATCTATTGTAAACATGACATGTGAATTGCATCACGATTGAAAATAACTGTTTGCCATTGAAAAGTCGTGGAAGTGTGCACACTCGAGACTATTGAGATAAATATTAATAGAGAAAAAAAAAGAAACGAAAGTGAAAGAAAATGAGAGAGGATAAAATTGGCTTGATAAGCAATCGACAGCTTGCGGGGTGGTACTCGAGACGTCCGCGCAGAGTCCGACGCACTTTGAAGCTTTTTGGCCGGATACCGAGTGTAGGCCGACTAAATATAGAAGCATATCTATTTTTGCAGGCGGCGCTATACACGCGGTGCGCTGCCCCCCTCCCCCTTCTGTATATATACATATGCATATATATTTGCAATGTCTCTCTCTCTCTCTCTCTCTCTCTCTCTCTCTCTCTCTCTCTCTCTGTGAACGGGATATTTCCGAAACTGACACGATTTTACTTATGACTGCATGCAGCTTGCGACCTGCCATTTTTACTTTTCCTTGCGTATCGCTCCTCTGATATCAACGTCGAACTACACTACTGTTGCACGCTTGATTATTGTACTTTACGACGTTTGGCGGTGCGATAGTACCGGCTTTGCATTGTGTTTGCATGTACGATATACGTTTCTCAAGCAGTTTTTTCTGATTTGCATTTCGTATCGCTGTTGTTTAACCGGTATTTTACAATACGATTTATTGTATAAATTTTGTTTGAATTGAACAATATGAATTTAACAAAGTTTTCATAGTTTAGCATTCGATATGTTAACAGAAAAACCATTCAATTAGAAAAATATTGAATTTAAAACGAGTAGACACTTAAGGTCCCCCATACATGTCTATAGGTATATATACAAACCAATGGTAAATCTTTTTATATCAACGTCTTTATTAGATTTCATGAGAAAACAAACTTACAAGTTAATCTTTGGATAACCTCATGTATTACGATGGGGGAACACGTGATTAATTAGCTACTACTCGGATCGTGGCTTCGCCCTGTTTACCTATCCGTCGAGGCGCTTCTTTCGGCGTCGAAAGAAGAATGTGCCTGGAACCTTGATCTCGAATATACACTGAACTTCGGAAGGTCGCGGAGAATGTCAACTTGCTTCCGGTTTCAGCATTAATATGTCCACATAAATCAACTAGGGCATTTTCCAAGCTTATGTTATCAAAACAACCGATTTTTTTTTTCAATATAGAACGATATTTTTTTGTTGGGTTTATTTTTTAACGATTTCAATCGCGAAGTTTGACATTATATGGAGACTATATTAGACAATAATTTTGTATCATTCAGCAAACATTTAAAAAAATATTACGCACATTTTTTATCTTGATTTCAAATATGAATTTGAAAAGAAAAGAGCATCAATTCTGATAAAGAATATACTGTGTCTAATATTATAAATTAACAAAAAATTAATTTGTTTTTATTTTAAATAAAATGGGTGACAATTGTAAGCATTTCTTTAGAATAAAAAATTGTGTTATTTGTTTTTTAAAACGTAACAATTTAGTGTTAATCCGACTCTAGATGTTTTTACTACTTTCAAGATCAAACATTGTATCGTATTTTTCGCAGTATTTTTGAAACCCTGAGTAACCATCCGAAAAAACGTTGTGTCATCGCTGGAAATTACAGAGCAAACGGTCGATTTTTCACTTGACGCCAAGCATCGCGGTAAATATACGAGATACGATTCATTTATATTGATAAACTCGAGGAATAGCCTGCGAGCACATTAAAACGGCTGTCGGATGAACGACGTGGTGAACCCGCGCGGAAGATTTGCGAGTAGCGGCGCGCCGATTCCCGGACTCTCGCGGAGCTTCTACGCGCCGAAAATAAAGCTCGTATATACGATGTGCCGATCGATGCTCAGAAATAGGATAGGCTCCTACTGGATTCTGACGTGTCGCCAGACCACCAAAGCTCTCCGAGAAAAATTATTACTTTTCCCCGTTTATGCTCGCTCGCTCACTCGCTCGTTCTCTGGCACTTTTCAACGCGAAAATCGACCAGCTCAAGTTCATTATGCTTGGGACTATTTTCAATTTCTCGTTCTTTGTTGGGTGGACTTCTATAATTTTATTATTTTTGTAATGCTCATTTTTCTATTCCATGGTGTTAATGAACCGAAAGCATTCTGAAGCATTTTATTTTTGAAAAATACTTTCTGTTTTGCGATATTTTTGAGAAAGATTTGAAAAATTTGCCACAACTTTTAATGAAACCGTTCAACATCCATTTCAGTTATTCTAAAAGGCTAGAAAACTGTTATAACAACGGAAAACTTCATAACAATTAATATCAATGGTAAATTGTCATTTATCTAACTTGTTTCGATTTACTTTTATTAACATTATAAATAATTCTGTATTTTTTATAAATTTTTAAAACTGTACTATTAATCTAACTATTATATTTTTGATCACCTGATGTCCGTTTAAAATGTTTGAATTTCGATATTTAAAAGGCAATAAAAACATTATTCGAATGAATCGGCAATCGAAAAAAAAATTCATATTTCTCGTAAATTTTTGAATAGTGTACTATAATGTGGTAATTAAAATCAATATGAGAGTAATTGATTGAACAGTTATGAGAAACATAAAATTCTTTAAATTTCAAACTGTCATTCATCAAGTATCATAATAAGAAAATTATGATTACAATTAAATTGTCATTTGTAACTCAAGTGATATTTCTACAGCGATCGGTCTAGAAATTTTGGAAACAAGGAAAGTCAGTAGTATTTGCCGAAGTAATTATTGAATTTCAGATAATTGAAAAACCAAACACCAAAATGAACATTCAGGAAATCTTTTTCTTATTATATATTCACGATGTCGTTCAAATAAAAAATATTATCATAAAATGACTTACCATAGCAATGGCCAGATGCAAATGATGCAAGTCGAGATGAAACAGTATCAGAGGAAGAAAAGAAAAAAAAACGCACTCGTTCGATCGTTATCAGAGAAGAAAAAAAAAGTCTACCGCGGTGCCGTTTACTGTCAAGAGGGTTGCGATCTCGCGTGGCGTGCGTGCGTTCGGCCTCGTCGGTTTTTTGTTTCGCGCAGCTCGCTCGCGAGTGAGTCAGCTGCCACGGTGAGACTGCCTAAGCACTGGATCATCGAGTTCGGTCCAGCTGCTGAGAAAGCGACGCCGGCCGTCCCGACGCTAAAGCGGCATTTATATTTAGGCTTTGGCATCACTCGACATTCGACTACTTACTCTCTCTCTCTCTCTCTCTCTCTCTTTCTCTCACTCGCAAGCTCACCACCCTCCCTAGCGTATAACACATAGTCTACGTCGTCTCTTTCTCTGCACCTTTACCAACCTCGCTTCCTGGATGTTTGTCTTCCGCTTTTTTCCCCCGTTCCGCTTGCGAGCTTTTCGCCGTTCACGTAAGACCAATGAGACTACGCTATTACGCGCGATTACGTTATACTCATTTGAAGCCTTTGATCTTTGATTGCGATTTTCTTGATCTTCACAGGCTCGCGGTCATAAATAATTCTACTGAAATGAAAAAAAAAACGCGTTCACCTTGGACTTACATTTATTCGATCAGTTTTTCCAATCGCTATTCTATTTTTTTTTTAATTAAAACTACTGTCCGTGTATTTTTCATGTTTGACAATTGGACGAATAAAATTAACATGAAACGTTAACTTGTAGACGAGTAGTTAACACTGGTATAACAAATTTTTACCGAGAACTTGTCATTGTAATTTATTTTTATAGTTGACAAGATTTAGATAAATTTACAAATATAGATTTCAGCAAAATATTAAAAATAATATTATATGAATGAAGACTGGCGTAATTTAAATCAAGTATCTTTTTATAATCTAATAGAGATAAACTACAATTCTTGTGCAAGATTAATTAATGTCTCACTTGATGGAAGTGAGTCAAACGGAACTATATTTCACTTGAGTATCATCGATAATTTTGGCTGTGTGAAGTTCGCAAAACAGAACGAGGATATCTATCGTGGCCTTAATCGAGAGCCAAATTAAGCGTCAGTTTCATATATAAATGAAACGTAAAAACACGAATTATTATTTATATATTCTAATACTTTTTGTAGCAAGTTTATATCGAAAAAAAAAACAATGAGAGATTCTTAATTCTCATTGCGGTTTGAAAAACTATACTCAATTATTGTCCAATTCAATTATGCCATTCTATTTATAAGATTAAACTGTTACCGAGAAAAATGCACATGCCTCTCTTTAAAATAGTCTACAATTTAAATTTTCAAACAAGTAAAATATATTATCGAAATCTTGTTACATTTTGCACACAATACTTGTATACCAGTTATTCAAATATTACGATAAATACCTTTGATATCTGAATATTGAAACAAAAAATTAGAATAATAATTTTGATTTACTTGAAAGATCAAATTAATTGACGAATCGATGCCACCGTAAACTATATTGATTTTGGAACTGTCAATTCAATTGCCATCACTGCTTTATATCCACTTCAAAGCGTGCTACAACCTACAATAATAGTTATTGCTTAGACTAACCCAAAATAAAAATATAACGACCAAACGCAGGTTTTTTTCTTTCAAATTGATAATTTCAACCGAACTGATCCCCGAACCGCCAACACAATGCTCGCCATAAGGATCTCCATCAAAATATTGAGCCGAGTACAAGTATTCACCATCGAGCGTTGTTTCTCGATTTATTGAATTGACTGTTTCAATAAGTTTGCAACTGGTAATGTCCCAAATTTGAAGACTATTTTTCACAATCCATAAACCAGTAAGTATATTTGTAGCCTAAGTAATCAACATACAAATAATTATTGAATGGTAAACATTTTCAGAAGCAGAAAATAAATTGCGGGCAAATTTGTGAAATAAAGGTACTGAAATTAATATTACATGTGATGATAGCAAAAATTATTAGTGCAAATATAAAATATGTTGTTTTTGCTTAACAATTAAATAACATTCATCGAATATAATTGTTTTTGAAAATGGTGTACAATAATATTTGCCAATCAAAACCTAGTTTCAACCGATCTCGAGAAGAATTCTATATACGCATATATTGTTATAAGTATCCAAGTTTTTTCACATTATTATATACATTATTCGCAACAACTTCAACGTTTATTTACTTCAAAAGTTCAGACGAAAATTGACTCGAATCTAAGCAAGCACACGAATAATGAAAAATTGGTGAATGTAAATCACACTTGCGTGTACTGTTACGTTCACACAAAAGCAAATATGTTTATGTTGTTAAAATAAACTTCTAGCTATTTTATCTAGTTATTGTAACAGATATGTTTACGTTATGTTGTCTGAAAATGATTAGCCGTAATTCAGATAGGAACTTTAATCGATGGTAATTTTTTAAGCAACCACTATATATAATTTAGGCAAACTATTGGAGGGAAATCACGACCAATTTTTTCAATTTACTATATATCTATAAAAATGTTTACCGAGACTTGATGGAACTCTGCCATTCAAAAATCAAAATGACCACACATAGAACGTTTGATGAAACAACCTATAGACTACACGTAGACTTTCACGTGGAACGTTTGACAAACAAATGTTGTTTTAATGTCCATTCGGTTTGTCGCGGACAATTGATTACGCGCTATAGCAAGCCCGATCGTTAGACAGAATATACAATATTAGGGGTTTTCCGGTTATCTGTCTAGAATGTTAGTCAAAATTAAATATTAATAACTATTTTTAAATCATTTTACATACACTTTATAGTATTGGTTCCATCATATAATTATAATGATTAAATTGAAATGATAAGAAATTGTCAAAGTAGAAAATGATTTTTACTAATTTTGTAAATTATATTATGTGTACGGAATATGTGAATTCTATTTTGAGAATTTTATTGCAATAAACTATTCGACTATGAAGATAGTCCTAGATTTCCAAAGGAAAATGCTCTATACTTTTTAATAAGGCATTCATTCTTTCTGCTAAGAAAATAGCCATTCATTAGTTAAAAGTAAAGCATTAATCACGATCGAAAATGGAAGAAAATTCCTCCGAAAATCCAGGGCCCATCTTTCATGGCGAACAGGGATTGCCAAACAGTTGCTACTTGATTGCTATGTAACAACTAGTTTAATTTATTTCAAAGTAATAAATATTTTAGAATGAAAAGCATCTCTTACTTGAAAATCAACATTTCACTCAAAATATTCTCATGTAACGGAATTTTATTCCGTCTTTGGCTATCAAATTGATTTTATTCTTCGTTGAGTGTTGGTCAACTGAAAATTCAAAACAAAATCTTTGGAAAATTACATTCAACTAATGAGAATGAAAGCAATTACTTTTCCTGTTTCCGAATCATGTACTCGTATATCCTATGCATCTTTATGTCATTCTATTTATAAGATCAGGCTGTTCTCTAGGAAAATGCATATACTTCTTTTTGAAATAGCGTACAATTCAAATTTTCAAGTGATATATATGATCCAAATTTATTTATATTTTGCATGTAATTCTTGCGTATCAATTTATATTCAAATATGATGATAAAATACTATTGGTATTTAAATATAAAAAAAAAACAAAATTAATGATTTTAAATTACATTAAAGACCAGACACCTCGTTCTATGAATCAACAATATTCTGTCAACTTAATTGCTGAATCAATGCCACCATAAACTATATTGGTTTTATAACTGTCAATTGCCATAACTGCTTTTTCCACTTCAAAACGTGCTACAACCTACAAGAACCGCTATTGCTTAGAATAACCCAAAAAATATGTAACGAATCAACTCACGTTTTTTTCTTTCAAATTGATGATTTCAACAGAACCGACCCCTGAACCGCCAACAATTACATGCTCGCCATAAGGGTCTCCATCAAAATATTGGGCCGCATACAAGTATTCACCATCGAGCGTTGTTTCTCGATTTATTGGATTGACTGTTTCAATAAGTTTGCAACTGGTCATGTCCCAAATTTGAAGACTATTTTTCACAATCCATGAACCAGTAAGTATATTTGTACCCTAAGTAATCAACATACAAATAATTATTGAATGGTGAACATTTTCAGAAGCAGAAAATATATTGCGAATAAATTTGTGAAATAAAGGTACTGAAATCAATATTACATGTGATGATAGCAAAAATTATTAGTGTGGATAATATTTTTTTTTGCTTAACAATTAAATAACATTGATTGAGTGTGGTGATTTTGCGCCGAGCACTTGGCTGACTCGACTCCGTTTTTACTTATGACTTTTTCTCATTTCGAACAAAAAATTTTATTTTTTTACGATAATGCTATGACATGATATTTTACCGATCGAAAATTGCTATTAAAAAATGTGCTTGCTACTGTATGGAATAAGACTGCAAATAAGAAAATCCCTTCGAAAAGGTGGGTGGTTAATTGCTTTAGTTATTGAAATGGCATTAATTAAATGTAATAGGATTTTCGTGACTGAAAAACTAAAAATAACTTTCTAGAGAAAATTTTGTTGTTAAATATGCAGCTATGAAATCTATCAAGTTTGTCTGAGACAATAAACTGCTGCCTTTGCTAATAAATGTGATAAAAAAATAGAATGCACGATTAGGATTTTTCAGAAATTCGTCGAAACTGGCTTTAAGTACAGCATTCGTTTCATATATATTTGGGATGATTGAATTGGAATCATCACAAAAAGATTTTAGAATTTTATTTAATATATGGTTTGTGTGAAAATGAGAAATTGCATAGGTGTCTGTGCGGATTAAAAATGATGAAATAAAAAAATTATTTAACAACTGTATGAAGTTGCTAAAAGTTTACTAGTTGAACTTATTTTCAAGTAATTAATACTGTAGAATAAAAAATATGTCTCACTTGTAAATCAATAGCATCTCCACAAATATATGGACCATTGATAGCTTTTATCGATCCACCGCCAATTCTTAAATCCCAAATCTACGATAATAGCAGAAAATGATACTAGATTACTTATCGACCGCTGAGCTACATATTTAAAGTAGTCTCTCACAAGATGTCAGCACAATATTGCTTAAACCAAAGCGCCAAATTTAAAATGAACAAAAATGATTTCAACAACGAAAAAAATAAAAATTAATGAACAAATAACGTTAAATGTTCAATTCTAAAGTATTCACATTAGTTACCTTTACAGTAGTATCCCAGCCACCAGTCACAACAATATTTGGATCTAATTGATGACATTTCACTGCAAATATTCTCATGTGGTGAAATTTTATTGCATCTTCAGGTATTAAATTAATTTTATCCTTAGTATAGTTTTTGATCAACTAAAAAGTCAAAACGAAAATATTAGAAATTTATATTTAAATTATAAAAGTGAAAACAATTACTTTTCCTGTTTCTGAATCATACACCCGTAAGCATGCATCTTTTCCACCTGAAATCACGCGTTCTCCGGAAATATTAACATCTACAACGTTGATCTCATTGTCTAATTCTGCGAAATAAATAATTAGATTATGATAACAATTTATTAGCACATTGTTTTAAACATTTATTTAAAATTCTTTTTGCACCTGTACAAAAATTATAAAATTCTATAGTATCTTTTTTGCACAAAAATATGCTTCCACATGCGCTAGAAGCATATATTATATTCTTATTAATAGGATGAAAACGGCAACTCGTGATTGGAAACGATGTTTCTAAAGCAGCCTTTAGACTATTTCTTAATTCGCCTGTATCTCCGTTCCTTAACTAAAAATTAATTTCATCGTCGTTATTTCCATTAATTAACGGGAAAAGACTTTTGAATAATAGGAACCTGAATACAGCCAGACCCATAACCTGTAACAATAGTTTCGCCATCCGATGAAAATTTCGCACAATATAAACCATTAAATGTTTCAGGAAAGTATAGTTTTCGGATGAGATGATTTCGATCCTCATCGATAGAATTTAATTTTAATCGCTTTGTTTTAATCCATTCGTATCTTTCTACAATATCTTCTTGCGATAACTTACGTTCTACTAAGAAACCTGTCGAGTTTGATGGAAATGATAATAATTTTTTTCGATCAATTTTTGTATCGGAACTTACAATAAAATAGATTTAGTATGAAATTTGTTTGTCAAATCTAATTCAAATGAACATATGTCGATTACTTCATATGTTAATTTATCGATCCCGTCTTTAATATTGAAAATAACTAATATAAAATAATTTCATATTTGTTATTTTTGAATGCACGTGTGAATTACTTGTATGCATTTCTAAATATAGTGCGCTTATTTTAATATAATAAAATTTCAAAGACATGAATAAAAATTAACCTTTTTCAATCTCGTTTTTCATGTTTCTTTTCGTTTTGAAGTTTTTCTCCTGAATTATCCATATGGTAAAATGTCTGCCATGTCAACATAATTTTGAAACTCACATCAACTTTATTGTATAGATTGTGCAATTCAATTGCCCGTAATCCATCTCAATACCGCTTCTACAAGTAATAAATAAAAATCGCTAAATGTCATAACTTTTAAATTGATATATAACAATATATGAAATAATTACAAGTATTACATAATTTCTATTCAAGTAAAGTATTGTACGGAATTTCCATCGGATGTACTATAAAGTACTAAAATGATTGAAGTGTGAGTCAAGCACGTCAAAGAGAAGTGGAGAATTGGTTGTGTCCGTTAGTAGCATTCAGTGGACCTTATAGTGTATTCGTACTCACAATGAACTTACGCGTAGTATGTTTCATTCTTTTTACATCGATTTTATCCGTAGATGCGATACCAAAAAAGAATTTAAGTAAGTACAATTTTATTTTTTATGCTAAGAATTCTAAATATGGTCTGTAAAAAGGTATAATTGTTTATGTTGAAAGTATCGCGTTAATTAATGTCTCTCCGTAACTTATGATCGAAGAAATAATTAAACACTCCACGCACAATATTTATTATATTTTTTATATATAAATAAACGAAAGTAGTACATGAATTTGTATTTCCATTGAAAAAAGATAACCTTTTAAGTAATCGCATTCACTATGTAAACAAATCGTAGAGCTTTTCTTTTGTTATCATTATAGATACATTTATTCATCTTCATTCTTTATTTCAATTAATTTCCGCAACTTTTTTTCTATCAATTTATATCAATCCGACTTTGATCTATCAATAACACTTCAGTTTTAGTTAAACGTACTTACCTACTGATACTATTCATCCACTTTATGACCCTATTCATTCAGCCCAGACATCAAATTCAAGTCACCTGATATAGTTTGCTTCTAACTAGTAAGACTCGGAATTTCACTTTAGATGACATAGATTATATAACGATCGCCAAATGATTATGTGACATGGAACAGCTATTAGATAATTAGGTCATATATACATTAACTCTTATCAACCTGTCACACTTGAAAAAAGTCATAAATGTTTTTCTAATCTAATAAAATGTTATAGCCATTTTTAATTCTCGATGTTATAAATTTTGAAGATCGATTATTTTCTTATTTCATATTGATTACTGAAGTAAGCCATAATTATAGAATATCCTCTGAATTAATTTTGAAAAATTGACGCTTGATTCATTTATATTAATTAAACGGTTATATTAATAATGAATGGTTTTTGCAGAATTTCCTCTATGGAATGAAACATGGGTTGATCGTTTGAGACAAAATCTTCTTGCAAAGTATGATAAATTTTCAAGACCAACGCAACACTACAATACAACAACAGTATTTGTCTATTTAAATATAATGCACGTGGAAGTGGCAAGTATACCACATTATATATTGAAACAGTTAACGTAACAAATAACTGAATGATTGACATAAATTGTGATTTTATTTAGGATAGTAGAAAGAACATTCTAAGCGTCAATACGTGGGTGCGCATGGTAAAGTTTTAAATTTTTCTTCATTTTCAGAACAACAAAAAGTTATGAATTTACGTCCAGCAAAATGTGAAATGATTTTCAGACCTGGAACGATGATAAATTAAAATGGAATCCTAAGGATTACGGAGGGATCGAAGAAATTTCCGTGGGTATTCATGAAGTATGGCAACCTGACTTATATCTCTACAACAGGCAAGTACTTATAAATATAAATCAATTTATTATATAAACACGTGTTTTATCTGCATACAGAATCAAGTTCGTGAATTTGTAATCTGACATATTACAAGTATTAACGCTTATCTGTTCTTCTGTCCTTAGAAAGTTTATTTTTAAATAAAGGTTTTCTTTGGCATTTTTTCTTAGAACTGTTTTGCCCTGTCGCTAATTTTTTTACTGTTCAATGGAAAACTCGTTCAGTTATTCATCTGTTAAATTCCACTTTACTAACAACATTATAAATTATAAATATTGAATTAGAAACCTGATCAATATCTTGGTGAATATTTCATTTTTATTAGTGCGTTACATGGAATAGAAAATTATGAAAGTAGACATTGCATTGTACGACAAGATGGAGAGGTGACGTGGATAGCACCAACAGTTTTCCACAGCTTTTGTGATTTTAATTTAGTATTGTGGCCTTTTGAAACAAATACGTGTGAACTGACCATAGGATCTTGGAGTCACAATGGAGATGAAATTAATATCAAGTTGCAAGATAAAGGATTTGACGTATGTATTCCGAAAATTTGTAAAAGTCGTCCTAGTATTTTCCGTGACTATCTTAGATTTAGTCTGCAGTATAATTGCCTTAATTTCCATAGTATACAAAAATATTCCTTGCATAAATTGTTAAATAATTCGTTACATTTAAATAATATACTTCAAATTACAAAATTACAAATTAGGATAAAAATTGATCAATTTCTGACACACATATAATGGTGTGATGAGATCACTTAATAAACTATCAAACGAATAAGTATTCAATATTGATTCCAGTTACAATATTATTCTGCAGGGGAATGGCAAGTACAAAATGTTTCAGCTCATCGCCAAATAAAAATATATTCTTGTTGTCCGGAGCCTTATTACATGCTAGAATATGAAATCAAACTAACGAGAAGCTCAGAACTGTATTATCATGTAATTTTCGTTGTATCCATACGTAAGTTTGATAAATATTGTTTGATTATATCACTTCAAATTAAAAATCGAAAATTATATTCATTTTTTTTACATTTTTCAGCCATCGTATTTTTAGTTTTAATAACTTTTTGGATAAGCCCAGAAAGTGAAATGAAGTTGATTATCAATATCTGCGCAATTATTACGGATATATTGATCCTACTTTACTTGGGGCAAAAAGTACCACCTAGAGTAAATAATTTACCACTGATAGGTAAGCTTGTACGTAGGTAAATTATGTAATTTTTTATGTTCGTGTCGAATTCATTAAAATGCATAATTGTAAGCCTAATAACTTATAAGAGATTATTTGAGATCAACCGATTTGACTAATATCTATTTTCGTAATTCAAAGTATGCTTATTTTGATATATTTTTAATTGCAGTAAGATTTTTCAGCGGATGCCTTTGTCAAATGACTCTATCGACAGTGATATCCTGCTTTGCCATTCATATATCAGCAAATGCGTATAATGTAACAATTCCACGTAGAATAAGAAATTTACTTTATGGAAAATTCGGAAAAATTATAGGATTGAAAGGTATTATTCGAGAGGTAAATATATCTGGCTAATAATCTTTTTATACATCTCAATTAATTACTTAGCTGGTCTACCGATAACTAATATTCCATCTATAGATTATCAATTATATCAAACATTGAGTGACTCATATTTTGAATACGTAAGACAGTTAATGTAACAAATATATTACATTTTTCAGATCGAATCTCAAAAATTTGCCGAGCTTCAAGAAGTTCCCGATACTGAACCTTCGAGCTTTATGTCAACGGATTTATCGATAAATAGTATGGATAACGGCGATCAGGAGTGCATAATTTCTCAATCCAAGAATGTGAAACGATTAGAATTGATGCTTCTAGTAACTGCAATCGATCGTATTTCTTTTCTATTATTCTGCTTTACGTTCAGTATTATTGCTATTGCCTACATCCGCATTAACAGCGATGCTTTTACAAAGAATTTGCATTTACTTTATTCGACTACGTCGCAAACGGAAAATTCAACGAGTCCTGACTATTTCTAAATTAATAGCAAATTTGAAATAATACTAGAAAGAATAATATATATTAAAGATTGTTATTTGATATTTCATATTATTTAAAAAATAAAAATCTCAATTTAAAATTTATCTAAAAAATTATTGAAAAATTATACTAGTACAACCACTATGAAATAGATTGACAAAAAAATGGATACATTTTTTTTTGTTACTATATAACAGACTTATACAATAAAGTTAATACATTATTTTTGTTAGTATGTAACAGACTTCGTGTATTTCACAAAATGTTATTTTTATTTGTGAACGAACCATCAATTTTTTGAGGACTAAATCTTCTGAACTGAAATCAATACCTATTGTTGCAACGTGTTTCCTAGAAAACTCTGAATTCGACACAAAAGTAAAACGTATTTTGAAACATAGATAAATGAAACACTTACCACATTTCTTGACGCAATAGATACATAAGTGATTTCACGTACTGCATGATTAAATGCTACGTCACCAGAAATGTTTATCTGATAAAAGTAGAAAAAAATTAGCAATGAAAAAGTTGCATATTACACGTCAGGCAGATACTATTTACAATTTTAAATTGATTGCAAGATTTCATGTACTTTTTTTATAATCAAAGAGATTTCCGTCTTTTACATTTTTATTTGATTCAAAGTGTAGGTATGAACATCACTTTTCGCAAACTTTCATATACGTATCCAAAATTTAATTCGAAAATTGTAATTTCTTTACAATTAATTATTTCAAATTTAAAAATAAATAAATTATCCAACAATTTGATGACTTGCTATACCTATTCCAAGCGAGTAGTCACAAATTATTTTTGTTACCACAAACTTTGTATGAAAATACGATACGTTATTATTATCATTTTTATAATGACAAATAATTCTATTTTTACGATCGAACGTTATGAAAATAATCAGGCGACTGCTTCATCAAATAATCAACAGTTCGCTGCTAACAAATGTAAGCAAACATCTTTCCAGGCATAGATAATCTATCGAACAAACAACGTTCGATTGTAAGAAATAAAACCCTTCTCTCTTATCAGATACAACAAAAAATACGCGATTAAAAATTTTAGTCAACTTTTGCGTGAAAGAGTGTAGACCTTTTTTTCACTATGTAATCAGAAAAATCATTGTCAGTTTCGAACAAATAAATATCCCGAGTGAAAAACCTAAATCGCCTATATAAAAATCAGCTCAACAATTTTCCTATTATTGTATGACTAATGTTTTCCACTCAGGTTCATTGCCGGGATTTCCGGATTTTCCTATCGCTATGTCTACCTTCGCAAAAATCAAGGAAAAATATGTCACTTTGCAAACGAATAAGTCATACTTTTAAGGAGAAAATCTCATCAAAGGCATACGATACACTTGGCCTACTTGAAAAAAATTCGTCAAGTTGCCCATCAAAATACTGAACCAGAATTGTTATCTTCCACACCTCTAGTAGAATTTCGAGTAATCAGTTCAATCTATGACAGTTGATAAGGCTATATCGCAAAAGATCGCGAGCTAAAAGGCATAAACAGTCCATTAATCTAGATCTGGTATATAAAGCGATTTCCTCTCTTATGACTTTACCATTGTTCAGTTTACCCCCTCGTGCGCCGTATTGTATCATTACTCGAGCTTTTTTTTTCACGCTGATTGAAGTATAGTTACACAATTGAAATGGCATTCAAACTTATTGCGCTCACGTTGTTCATCGCTTCCTCGTGTTTCATCGAAATCGACGCCCATGGACGACTAATGGAACCAGTTAACAGAGGAAGTGCATGGAGGAAGAATTATAAGACACCTAGAGACTACAATGACAATCAAAATTACTGCGGCGGCTTTTCAGTGAGTATCACAATTGTTTGATGTGCTTATTAGTACGAGTACTATAATTTTTTATTGTGAATGATTTAACTTAAATGTGCGTTTTAGGTACAATACAACAGCAACGGTGGAAAGTGCGGACCATGTGGTGATAATTACGCTGATCCTCGGCCAAGAGATAATGAAAATGCTGGAAAATATGGAACTGGATTGATCGTTAGACAGTGAGTATTTGCATTTCCAAATCAAAAAGACTATTTCAAACTAAGTTGATTTTTTATTCAATATAGTTAGTCATCTCTGACTAATTTGAAAAATTTAATTAAAACGAATTGATTTTTCGCAGGTACAAAGTGGGACAAGAAATCGATCTACAAGTTGAAATAACTGCCAACCACATGGGCTACTTTGAATTCTCACTGTGCCCACTGAATTACACGATGGACATCGAGAGTGAAGAGTGCTTCGACGCCCACCCAATATATCTGGCTAACGGCGCAAGGAAGTATCCGATAAAGGCAGATCCACCTGGCTTCTACAATATCAAAGCAGTGCTACCCGATGACGTCACCTGCGAGCACTGCGTACTTAGGTGGCATTACACGTGCGGTAACAATTGGGGATACTGTGGCAACGGCAGTGGTGCACTTGGATGTGGACCACAGGAGAATTTTAGATCGTGCTCGGACGTTGCTATTCTGTAAGCGATATCGTTTTGAGTTTTCTTTTCTTTCAAATTGAGTTCGCGCACAAAGACTCGGGAGAGAAACGGAATATGTACTTTTAGTGCCACGAGCCTTTTCAAAACAACAGGATTACCTTAGCGTTAGCAACAAGTTGAGTCATCTCGGTGATATCTCTCGAGTCAATAACTGAGAGACAATTTGTTAAGTAATACAAAAGATTTTATTGTACAAGTATTTTAAGCACGGTATTAATCTTAATTTGTAATTGACCTTTTTAATTTGTTCTGTACCACATTGTTGATAATTGATTAAAATTTCAAATAAAACGGATGTATATATTTATCGATACCAATAGAAGAATACCGTAGGGAATATGTTTACAAACTACAAGCTTTATTCTCGAATAATATATCGAAATAAGATATGTGATACATGAATTCTCGTCGTTATAGACGTTGAATAATTTCTGTAGATGACTAAGTGTTGACATATTCGAAAAATCAATAATTTAGTATTTAAATAGAGTTGATAGATAGGGCTTTTATTAAAAATATTAATAAAATACTTACTAAATCTAATTGTTATATCAATTATAATTTTGTATAAGTTTTTATGAAATAAATACAACTGTTAATTTATTCAATTGCAATTAACTTTATTCCCATATCCAATCGCACAATGTAACACAACAGTATTAACGCACTTACAATACACTTACTAGACTACTCTATTTTGATATAGGGGAGGGTGGGGGCAAAACGGCACTCGGAGCAAAACGACACCCTTGGGGTTTTTTCATGAAAGACAATGCCAAAAAATCTGGATGTCTAGAATATTGTCAAGGATAGTACACCAACCATTTTTGACTATCGAACGACCTGTTAAACATTATTCCCTTATTTTTAGAGAGCTTTGAATTTTTTCGTACATTTTTCGACATGCACCTGCAAAACTTTGCTCTGCAAGGAATGATGGT
>JAWWMK010001888.1:0-34836 GCA_035047105.1 Galeopsomyia nigrocyanea
ACCTCAAGGAAGAAGAAGAAAAAATTCCGGAAGCTCTAGCGTTACAATTCATTTTTGCCATTTTAGGCTTCAAGAATTGGCATTTTTTTTATAGATTTCGTCATATAACTGATTCTTATAACAGATATATCACACGATATATGTATATCGTGCATAAATGACTCGAAAAATTGTATAATCGCTAAAATGTCCAATCACGATACGCATCATACATTATAAATATTAAGTACTCAACAGGGAAATAAACAAACAAAAAATCAAGCCATCGTCTTATCTAAAGTTTGCTGTCGTCAATAAACCAAAAAAAAAAAAAAAAAAAGAAATGAGTAGCAGCCTTTCAAAAGCCATAAAAATAATTGTCTCATTGGTTCTTTATATATATAAATTTTTTTTTTAAATTCGAGTATAACCAGCAATATTTTTTTCTTGTTGTTTTCAGGCAAGAAACACTGGTTGTTATACTCTTTATTTTTTTTTCTTTCTCTCTCTCTCCTCGATGCTGGCGGCTCGCGCAATCAGTGCGCGCGCGAGCAACTGCCATCCGCAAAGACTTTTACTGACGAGAGCGCGACGTGTTTTTCTCACGAGCCGTCTTTTTAAGGCCATTTGTTCTCAATTTTTCCCCAGCACCGCGCCGTTCGCCCGCCGCAGCTGTTTTATGCCGACTTTCTAAATCTCGCGCGCGAGAGAAGAAAGAAAAAAACAACAACAACGACGACGACAAACCGCCTTTATTACGTATCCGCGCTTTGTAATTAAGTTTGGATAATAAGGATGAATTTTTACGAGCGAGAAATTGGCGTCGCTGAGGATAATTTTCATTTTTCGGCTATGAATCCGAGGTATTTTTTTTCTCGCGTTATAATCGTTAGTATTACGAATGGTTTTACGTAAGCGTGGAGTTATCGTGGCTTCTTGGAATGCCATTTAACGTTATTAGATGGAAAGCTTGTAAAAAGTTTTTTTTTTCTTTTCTTACGCGAGTATTAAAATCGATGCGGTAGCCGGAAGGTTCGTAATTTTACAAGTTGTCTGATGGTTCATTATTTGGTTTCTCGTCAGCAGTTATATTGACAGGAATTAAGATTGTCATTCGATGTTGTAATCCTTCGAGATCCTTCGAATGAATCATTGAGGAAAATATCAGTGAGTTATATTATGGTTTCTCTAACTTATTTTTGGTTAAAAATCTCAGTCCCCATCTCTTTCTTCCCTCAACCGATAAAAAATCATTACCGATTCTCATTAAAATTCACAAAATGTCGCAAAAGAAAAATCCCAAAAATTTGCATATAAAAATTTCGAAATATTCCCCTCTCATTCGAAATCCAAGCGATGTAAATCTTCGCGAATAAAACCACACGTGTAACGTCCCTCCCGACAAGACAATAACCCATAAGATAAAAATCAAACATCTTATTTTATTCGTATACAAAGGAAAAATTAAGATATATCAATGGCACGAGAGAGACACAATTCGCACGCAACGTATAGAAGGATGAGAGAAGTGAAAGTTTCTTATGTTTTTTTTTTCATTCACGGCGATAATTGATCAAAGTGACTCTTCTCTCTTTAAGTCCGGTGCGCGCGAGTCGCAGGTATTTGCAGCTTTGGCATGCCAGGGCACGTGCATCTCGTACCACACTGCCGCGTCGAGTGACTCATCAGCCTAAATTCGGATGCCGCTGCTACACACTTATACAGCAGACACGTACACACTTACTTGCTCGTTTTTGCATGAAAATGACGGGGTAATTGAAGAGGTTTTTTTTTCTTTTTGTTTATTGTTTTCGCTGAAACGATAGCGATGTGTCGAATTTGCGGTTTTGAATTATTTAGTGCGTGCGCATTTTCAGTTTGGAGCAAAAGTCAATTCTTTCGACTTGTTAAGGTGCAATTTTGGTAAATGTTCAGGTAGAAATATTTACTAAAATTGTTGTCGTTTTCGTTTACACATTTCTATTTTTTTTTTCGTAGCACAAAAAAAAGTTAAACAAATTACTCGATTTCCCTTATTCGAGCATATGAAAATACAATCTCTCTCTGCAAAAAGCAAATAAAAAATCATTCAAGCCCACAGGCTATTTCGAACAAAAAAAAAATTCAATCGAAAGCAACGAAAACTAATCCCACAGTATAGAGAGAGATAACAAAACGCATCTCCGTGTAGCGAACAACAACAGCAACAACAATAATCCAAACATCAAAGCGTCAACCGATCGTGCACATTCCAGACGTCAGTAAATTGTTGGCCCGCGCGTATGTATACTCGACGATAGAGGCGCAATGGTAATGCGAAACATTTGTCAAAGACAATCCTAAACGCCAGTTCATTACGTGCCGTGAAGCAGCAACAGCAGCAGCTTCCACTTATGTGCGTGAACGCGTACACGAGCATCGCTGGATTTTGCGCGAATCGATTGCAAACCTCTCTGTTGACTGTGTTGTTGTTGCGGACGCGATCTGCTTAATGGATTGTCGACGATGCTGTTGTTGTTACCCTTTTTCGGGATTTGCTTGAGAATACGTCGCTGCGAGGGATTATGGATGATCTTTAATTTGTTCGATGAATGAGATATGAATTTGTTTATCTAACATATGGAGATTTTAAGTGTATTTTGATTCAATATTTGATCGCTCAAATTATACTTACCGCAAACCCAATTGCAAAAGTAGATATATGAAATGAATCTCCCTGTAATTGCGAATTTGTTTAAACTGAGGGTTAGAGATGAAACTCTCCACTCTGTTTTTTTACGTTTTTTATACAATTCGTTGCTACAGTACGCATTGAACATTCGAGTTTCATTTCTACGTTTTCGTCGGAATATTATTTTCTATAAAACTCGTATATCAATAGCTAAAATTGAAATCTCCCTTGAAAAATATATTTTTCCGTTACTCGTATACGAATCGTTACAAAATTGACTTTGATATTTGCCAAAAAGAAAACCATCACTTCCTCTCGTTCTTCATAAAAGCACAAATTTTGTCCAAGTTAAAAAAAAAGTTTGTACATCCACGAAAAGAAAAAGAGAACGGATAACGCATCCGTGCGTTTATATAAAAATTTTTTTAAAAAAAGTTTCTGCTTCTGCTTTCAAAATATGCTTTATATTCATAGCTTCCGGCGGCAGCCACCGAGCGAACTACCTCATGTTGCGAATAACACAACACACTGTGAAATTGGCATACAAGCGCGCGTCGGCGGCGGCAATCGTAGTTATACGCTTTTAACGACCCATCAGTTTTCACAATAATTTCGCAGGAGCAACGCAACATATACAACGCTGGATTATCCCAAGTTTTAGTTTGTATCGCAGCTGCGTTATATATATGTATACATATATTATTTTTTTTTTGCGATTTTTTCGACAGTGACAAATATAACGATTGACGCGCGAGAAATTGATTTTCGCCATCGACTTCGCCTTGCAAAAACCGTATTTTTCATATCGTGAACGCAAGCGACACATGCAAACTTCATTCGCGAAAATATTTCAATTGACGCTTCCGTCGTTGTCGTCTGCGCAACAAGAGAATCCTCAGCATTCGCAGAGGCCTATATATCGAACGCTTTAGGCCTCGCGGTCGAAGGGTGGTGTAGATTGTTAGGTATATAGCGTTCGCATTCCATTCGCGCGGGCGCCACGCGAAAGACTAGTAAAATGGAAAATTAAATTCCTCAGACGAGAGTAAGGGGATGTAGGCTACCCTCTCTCTCTCTCTTTCTCTTTTCCAACTTGACTGTGTATATTTGTGGTGGTGCCGTTAAATAAGTTATGATTTATTTCAATTTTGATGAGTTTGTTTGATGCTAATTTTTGGTGTGGTGATTACATGAGGGAATTATGAATTTTTATGATTTATCTTTAAGCTGAGATGTCTCTCAGCAATTTCTTTTTCTTTTGTGTTGAATCATGCAGATATCATGATCCCATACATGTTTTGTTTTAAAAATATTTTCTTCATAATTTGTGTGCAGGTTCCTAGCCATTATAGTCAACCAAATAATTTCTGTTCTGAATAAATTGTTTTACTCTTTGAATATGTCATTGTACTAGTTTGAAGCAAAAAATAAATCCATAAAAACATGTAAATTTTGACTTTCGTTTTATATTTTTCAGTCAATAAAACCTACTTAACAATATTTCAACATATAATAAACAATTCATCAGTTTAATGTAGATGAAACTAAAAAAAAAAAGAATCAGGTCTCGCACAAGTGATTTGGTTGAAAATTGCCTTCAAGCCAAAACAAACTAGAACATTCAACTCCTTCTAATCAAACCATTCAAAACGGCGAAAGATGTAGGTTCAACAATGCAATTTAAAAAATACTCGTTTTCATAGTCATCCAACACGTTCAAAAAAAAAAAAAAATTAAAGTTACACTCGAATTCCTTCCGCACAACTAGACTCCCCGAATGTAAATGAACTCTCGTGATGCGGCGTAAAACGTCGAAACAATTTCCACCATGTCATTGCGCCAGCAGTGTTTATTTGCTGTCAGTCATACAGTTCGTCCTTTAAATCCTCCCTGTCGTTCGCAACAGTCAATTTGAATTTTCGAAATTTTCCGACAATCTCAATAAAAGAAGAAGAATAAGGGATGACGCGATGTTTTATGCAAAATTCAAATGTTGGTTCGAAAATGGGGGATGTAGAGAGGGAAGGAGGGATGCCTCTATTCTCCTTACGACACATGACGCAATCTTGGCATCGTAGGATAGGGAAAAGCCGAGGACATCTTTAATGTATGAGATAACGCGCGGGAGTGAGTGAGAGATAGAGAGAGATGCGATGAGGAGTCCGCAAACGGCGAGGAAATTAGAAGTTGGAAATAGTCGATTGTGCGCGCGCGGAGGTGAAATTTCCGCAGCTGTGTAATGAGCGAAAGGGCGTAGTTTGCCGTCTTACAGAGACGCGTCAAGTCGCATACAATTAGGACGTCGAACTAACTTTGATGGAATTCTTCTTTTTTTTTTTTTATTTTGACACACTCGAGGATAATTTTTTTTTCAATATGAAAAAAGAAGTGCCTTAATCGATAAACATCGATAACAAGGCAAAAGTGCAGGAAATTGAATATTCTGCGCATTAAATAATTATCTGCATTAGTACATAAAATTCACTCTTATAGCTGAATGTTTCTTCAGTATTTCTCCGAAGAAGCTCAATTGCATTAGCAAATCTCAATATTTGTCTCGCTGCATAATCAATCTGCGCAATTTCGCTATCGTCGTCATGAATATTTTCCAACGTAACCGATGAAAAAATCAAAAAATCCACACACACACCGCAGAAAAGAAGAAGAAACCTTTTAAAATCCCAAGCACACGAGGCATCCACGAAAATTTATGAGGCTCGTCGAAAAGCTTGCGCGGGTATAAGGGTTGGTATAGCGGCGCCATACTCTCTGACGGGTCATAATGCGATTTCACGTCGGCACGTCTCGCTGGCTGCATTTCTCCGGCCGACAATTACCCACCGCCCCCCACGCGCTCGCGCGCGCTCAGCAATCATCCCTCTCTCTCTCTCTCTTGGTGATGGTTGAGATCTCTCTTCTTCGTCGTTTCTTTCCTTTGTTTTTTTTCGTGCGTGAACTATTGCGGATGTATGTGGGTCGAAATCCAAATAGTTCTCGGATTTGCTCTGCGTATTTTCTTTTTTTCAATTCGCTTGTCTTTTGAGTCGATTGTTTATATGGAGTATATTTTATAGGTTTTAAATGTTGTGAATATCATTGAAACAATAATGAGTTAATGAATTTCATGTAAAAAGATTAATAACTATGAAACTTTAGATTGCCACTGATTTTCTTTTTCTAAACTAGCTTTTATGTATTTGACTTAGCTTATTGAATAAATAAGAAGGACACACTTTTATAAATATTCGTGTAGCTATGTTCAAGTTATTGTAATACATAACATTCAGTTAGTCATTCATCAAATCAAACTTCTGTACGTATTTTCATCTGAATTAAATATCGTTTAATAAATATAGTACTAGTAATTATTTCGTTACAATGAATAATTCTTCATACACAACACTAGCATTCTCTCTATTAGACACAATCGAACATCTACGTGACTCTTTAAAATCTTTATTTACAGAGTCAGCAATTAACCCGCTTAAATAAGCCGGAAAATTCGAATCGAACACTTCAAACAAACAAACACAAGCAGCGTGGAAACGCAACGAAAAGCAAAAGCTAATTCTTCCCCCTATCCCAACGTGTGTATATATATATATTTCTATGAACCCGTTGGCAAAAGCACGCGAATGTTCAAACAAACGATATACGTATATACACACGTATGCGTACGTGTATATATATATGAAACGAAATCTCACGTGGAAAAGGCTTTTCCAGCTCTCGCGCGCGCGATGTTAATCTTTCGCTTACGCCTCTGCAAATCCGGGCTACGAGCTCTACTACTCTCGTGTGTCGTCAAACAAGCTGCTCCTGCTGCTACTCTGCTCTGGCACATACACGCGAGAGAGAAAGAGAGAGGACAACGCGCGAGCTTTTACGATACGACCAGCAGTGAATCGTCGAGCTTTAAACTCGCGCAAAAATTAACACTTGCCTTCGTGGATTTAACTCTCGTGTTTGTCGAATGTGTATATTTCTTATTTTAGTTGAATATTTTTGTAAATGTAACGCGAGTTTTTTCATCGGCTTTTTAAACTGAATATTAGCGTGGATATTTTTTTTTCTCTCTTGGTATGGCTTTACGCAACGAGCACATAAGCGAAGAAAATGTTTGGGAAATTCGCATGTAATGAACGAATTTTCTTCGAGCGCGCGGAAGGTAATTTTTTTTTTTAAACGAAAGTTTCTTTGCGCAACGTTATTTTTAGTTTATTATGTTTCAGCATGAAAATCAAATTTTAATTTGAGAAAATTAAACATACTCGTTTATTCGGGAAAGATAATGAAAACTGAAAATTGAGAGCAATAAAGTAGAAAAATATGAATCGTAATACATATGTTACAAAGACTAAATAACATCAAACGAAAATTATTCCCTGGATTATTTGAATAATTAAAAAATTGAGAACGATCAAGCTTTAAAAAATTGTGCATTAAAAAATTGGCACACAGGATACATTTTCATGCCAATAATATTTTTATTATCTCAATTTTTTTTTTTGAACTCTCATTCAGTTATTAAAAAAATCAATTATATCGAAATGTATTAAAACAGAATATTAAATTTCTAAAACGTTTACGAAAGTGCAAACAAATCCTGCAAAGTTTCAAACACAAATCGAAGCGAACGCACTCTTCGCAATAGTTTCAACGAAACTACGCGAAATCTTTCGAAACTTTTACTTCAGATTTCAGCAGCAGTAGCAGCCCTTTTGGCATAAAAATGTCAAAGAGTTAAAAGCGCTCGCTCGCTCGCTCGCGCAGGCGCTCCACAGGTGGCAAATGAAAGCCTCGGAAAATCCAAGCGAGAGAGAGAGGGTTTTCGATCGATTGCAAACTCGCGAGCGCCGCGCGCTTACGTAGGTGTATATGTGTTGGTGATTAATGAGCCGACGAGCATTTGTCTTTGTCCTCCGTGAAGAAATCTCACGCGTGATGTGTGAAAGTCTCTCTCTCTCTCTCTCTCTCTCTCTCTCTCTCTCTCTCTCTCTCTCTCTCTCTCTCTCTCTCTCGCGGGATGAGTTATGCGTTTCCTCATTCGATTTGATCTCTACGTTTGATCCTTATAGCGCGCTTTGAATGAGATTGACTGACGCGCCATACGTTCGCGAGAATAATGAATATATATTTTCTGTTATGGGGGTTTTTGCGAAATTGGCGATTTTTTTTTGTTTTCGTTGTCGGATGATAAATAACGCGATGATTTCTCTGAGTGACATAATAAATGTATTGAAGCTTTTTAGCTGGATATTTGTGAAATTCTTGTCGTATCGAGTAACGCATCGCGGTGTATACTTATATTCCACGATCGTTACAAAATCTAAATTTTTTTTCGAATGCTAAATTTACCAAAGTGTTGAAATAAGAAACGTTTTATCTTAAGATGGTATGCAACGCGGATAAGAACTATGCGTTTACTAAAATTAAGAAAGACAAAATTTTCTGATTAAAAAAAGTATAACAAGAAAAAAAAAATATACAAATGCCTAAACTGAATAAGACGATACATAAAAATAGTGGTTTAATATTATAGCACTAAAGACATTTAACACATTGCCGAATAATTTAAAATTTCTGAACATAAGCAAGCAAAATATTAGAATTAAATTGGAAAAATGGATAGAAAAAGGAATATCGTTTCGTTAAGTTGTCCGTAAATGATAATTTGTCATTTTATTATATAAGTTTTAGCTATTAAGTTATTTTTGTAAGTCTTTTTATGTATTTACCAAGCCTACGCGCAAGAGGTTTATCCTCTTTTGTAGGTGTCTGCAGTTTACTCTAACCCAGTTAGAGTGCTGTGAATGTATCTTGGTTCAATAAATAAATAAATAAAAGTATTCTTAAAAAAAGAAATATATTTTTTCAAACTTTATTATTTTTTCATAAATATTTTTTTTATTTTTGGTGTTTTTTTCTACTTACAATAATTCTGAGAAAATTTACTAAAAATAAAAACACATATTTTTCATTTTAAACTTCTGTGTTTCTTAATTTCAGCAATGCACTTTCTTAAATTAAGACTGTTTATGATTAATAATACTGATTAATTAAAATTCATATTTAGTTGATCTGCCACAATCGCAACCTCACTCTACTAAACCTATACTGTCTTTGCGAAACTCAAGTCAAAGTCGCAAAACAAGCGCAACGCATAATCATCCAAATTCCCTCCGTCCCAAAAAAAATCCCCCAAAGATATTTCGTAAAACTCGTACGTGCTTTACAGCAATGCAAAAAAAAAGGAAAAAGAAGGCGCGTAAAAGTACGGAGATAAATAGTGGCTGTATGTCGCCCAACGACGAAAGAGAAGCAAAAAAAAAAGCACAAAGAATTTTTCGGCGGTCCCTTATTAAATTTGGAGCGGCTCGTAAATCAGGCTCGTTACACTTACGCACTCGGCAATCGAGCGAAATTGCCAACTGCCTGCGCTCTTTTCCGGGAATCCAGAGAGTGCAGGCCGCGTATATACACACACACACACACATACGTCTCTCTTTCGCAATCCGTTTTTATGCGAGAAAGCGTTTTTCTGACGATTTTTACCTGCACATTGTTTCGTCGGTGAATCCTGCAATAGAGGTTTTTCCTTAAAGTGATTAATTATTAAAGCAAGCTGGTATTTTTCAAACTTTCAACAACAAAAAATGTAAATATATATTGGCTGGAATAGCAAAACAGTTCGAGAACTTATACTTGCATGCTCGAACGTTTTTGGAAACAAAGATAGATCCATATCGAGTATGCAAAAGTGGAAGGGCCGTGTAGGAGGTCAGGTGTATATTTAGTCGCGCTAACCACTACTACGTTATCTATGCACACTGTGCTGGCAAACTTATATGTATATAGCACATGCATTGATCGAGAAAATTTTTCGACTTCGTTTAACGAGGTCAACAGTTAGTAGCTCGTAAAATACACCGCTGAATTTCTAAGTGCTTTAAGTCGTATATACATATTACTAAGTGGTGCAACTTACTGCGATGTCAAGTCACTTGGAATTTTATTATGCAATATTTTAGTTATTTGTGGAATTATCCGTCTCATTTTAAACGACGTGGAAGTGTAAATATAATATGATAACAGTCAGTGAAATAAAATCAACCGAGTTCAACTGGAAGTACAAATTCATTTACGTTTTATATAGAAGCGTAACTCAATGTAGCTTTATTATATTTCCACTTTATCGGAAATGTGCTTGCGTTAGAAGACGAGAACGTTCATCTACTTTGCATTGATCGACTTTTCGAGACTTTCTCTCTTTAACTTAACTCAATTTGAATTCTCATATCCTTTTCAATCGCATTACACATACATATTTCAAAGAAATCATACTTCGCAAGTTTTTACGTATCAAATAATTTCTCGAACAAAGCCGTTTGTCGAAAGTGACATTCGAATTCAAACGTAAAAAAAAGGGCAGAGAGACATTGATTAGATATTCTTACATAAAGGCAATGCGTGAAGTGGCGCGCGCGCGGGGACAAATGGCTTCAAAAACGAGTTGAGCGGCATTCCGTGGTTATAGATAAAAGGTGAACGTATATATAAGCCGGCACGTTGCAAACCGGCGTTGCGACACTTCGTATAAAGTGGAAGTATTGTATATATCTTGCGTTGCATTCAAGTACAGATGATGGAAAGTTCTTTTTTTTTCTTTTAGTGGGAGTTGCCGCTTGCTTTTCTTTTATCCTCGTTACAACGATTATTTATCAATGATTTATGTATATGCTCTATTTTTTGAGATTGCAAGTAATTATATTGAAAGAAAATTGGGTTGATACTATGCAATATTTAATTGTAGTTTAGTATAATATTTTTTTCATGAAACTATAGCTGAGTCTCAGTGCTCGCCAGTATCTTGAATTTTAATACTATGTAGAGTCGACACATCGAGTTTGGTCAAAATCGTTGTTTGCGTTTCGAAATTATAAATCGAGAAAGTCACTAACGGTCGTAGTTTTCGCGTGACACGCAAAATTTCGATTTGAATTCAAATTAGAATTCTACGGCTTAAAATACATTGCAATATATATTTCGGTTTATTTTTTGCTTGAAATTTCAACCCTTGTCAAATAGAATGAAAACTGAAAGCTAATGAAGCTGCAAAGCTGACACATTAAAGTGAAATTTTTGTGCTTTCAAAGCTATGACAAAGGTCGACATTTCGAGCAGAAACTAAATCAAAATGTGGTTTTCGATATATTTCGACCTGGAATTAGGTACTCATATATATTATATACGTAGCAATTAAAATTCAAAATTAACGACTTTCTCATACAGTGAACGTCAATCATCCCAAATAAAGTTATCCACAACAATTTTAATCGAAAATTTTAATAAACTCAATAAAACACTGAAAGAAAAAAAAATCTCCCAAAATTGTACATACATTCCAACAGCTATTTTTGAAATCAAACTATTTTGCAAATCTAATTTCGCGCTCTTCTCCCAAGCTAATCTCAAACTTCAAAATGCGTATCTCTTCTTCCTTCCTCTCTCTCTCTCTCCCCCCGGCAAAGAAGAAAAAGCAAAATACATTTTCTCTCACTCGTCGGCCAACGAGCAGTGAAGTGACACTCATTCGCGAATTAAGCACGCTGATATTACACGCCGAGAGAGCTAAATGCGTCGTCGCGCGCGGGCGGCTAGTGGCTAAGTACAGCAAACTCTCTCTCTCGAGCTTTTCCCTCTCGTCGCTTTATAATACTTCTCTAAATAAACTTGCGCACGAATGGTCGAAAACTAAAGCTTTATTTCGAGGATGTTTATCAACGACTATATCTCTTTCTCTCTCTCTCTGCTAATTAGTAAGGGATCATGTACACCACAGCGCTCATTCAATGAGAGAGTTTTGTGGATTATATACGGATTGACGCGGCTCGTCAGCGAGAGTTTGTCGGGGGGAGAGACTCGTTATAAATTTTCGTATTGTGGATATAACTTTGTTTGCGTGGATATGTACGCGTTCAAAAATAACTTTATATCGCGCGATGTTAATTTTTAATTGGGTAGATTATATTATTTTCAGATCGTGCTGCGAACAGTTAAAGTATACAGAAATAAATAATTAGGAGAATTTACTATTGAAATTTGTTTATTTTACTTTAATTTAGTTTTAATTAACGGAACTAGCTCCCTTTTACAAATAAAATACATAGGCAGTCACTAGCTAGAGAGTGACTAATAGAGAAGCAGTGTTAGAATTTATTACCTTTCTTTTAATCTAACATAACTTTCACTTCAAGCATTATTAATTTCCTATATTATCGTACAAACTCAGATTTCCGTAAAAAATATTGTTCACACTTCTCAGTATATATAACAAATTCTCTTTCTTCTATTTTCAGGTGAGTATAACTCGATGACTGACATCTAACTAACCGTATAGATAGATAAGTCAAGTATGAAACTGATAAAAAAGCGAGAGCAAGCTAGCAAATGATAATTAATAGGTAACGCGGTAATTAAAAGCTAATATTTCATCAGGTTAATAAATTAACGTGGTATAGCGAGCAAGTTAACGAACGTGATACATCGTATGTGCGGTGGGTTTAAGATTTAGTGTACACACAGATCGAAAAGCCTCTCTCTCTATGAGGTAGCAGCAGACACAAGAGAGAGAGAGAGAGAGAGAGAGAGAGAGAGAAATTGGAGAGTGTATGGCACATGAAATTTCAAGCAGCTTTTAATCGAATTTTCTCGCGAAATTGTGTTATAAAGGTGTATGTGTTGGTGCGCGACGAAGATAAATAACAACAATATGCACGCGCATGATAATTCGGTTAGCAATTAAAGGAACGACAAAGCTGCGAGGTATCTTTTATATTCTCGCGTCTATGTGACGAATTGACGAAAAAAAAAATATATAGATACGAACGTGCGTAGAATGTAGAAATTTTTCGGAAAGAACGTACGTGTTTCAGTTCAATTCTTTGACAATTCGCAAATTATTTTTCCCGAAGTCGTGCTTATTTTTTTTTACGTAACGAAAATGAAGATGTTCCGAATTTTCCGACGAAAATAAATTTAGAAGCGCGGGGTTCGTTGCATTGTGCGCGAATTGAAACTGAAAGTGATCGCTTGGCGAGTCCGACGCAGAGACTGAAATGTGAAATTTTCGTATGGTGATTCAACAGTTTTTGGCAAGCGCGCTGATCTCACGCGCGCGCGCGACGTCTGGTAAACAAAGTTTCGCTTGCTATGTTGGAAATTCTTAGATGGAATAATTGTCAATCGTAATTGAGTTTTTTTTTTTTTGAGCGATTGTTTGAATAATTTAAACGTTATTGGTTTTCGATACTGTGGAAGAGGATGTTCGCCAGATTTGTACGGACAATTAATTGACATATTAGCTTGTCTCTTGTTCGTTCTCTCCATTTCAATTTATCGGCTGATTGAAAATTTGATGAATTTTTAAATCGCTTGAATTTGATTGTCTGGATGTTCCGACATTTCCTGAAATCATTCTTTAAATTAAATTTGTAATCTTATACTTCTTGCAAAAAAAAGTTTTCAAGCGCAATTTTCTATCGAAAAGAATTAAAACATTAAAAAATTTCGATATCCAACAAAACCTAATAACTTATCATTTTTATTTTCCATAAATAATAATCTTTTCTTTTTCCATCTTGAAATCCACGAAACAATGTGCACTCGTGCCAAAGCTATTTCCGCCATCACCTCTCTCTCTCTCTCCGTTAAGGCTGCTGTCTATCTCTCCGTTTGCTCTGCTACTTTTCCGTATATATAGCATCGCACACGAGCGCGGGCAAAAGTAGCAAAAGTAGAGAGAGAGAGAGGCACTTGTCGCCGCTTGTCGCGCGCTACTGACGCGCGGCAGATTTTCGTTGCGCTTTCCCTTCTTTTTTTTTCTCTGCTGTTTGCCTCTTTTTACGTTGTCAGCTTTTCAATGTCGAGCTCTGTGGGAATTTCGTTGCTACAGGATGAATTAGCTTGGGTTGATTTGCATGGAATTTTGGATTGTTAAATTTTTAGTTGTTTACAGAGTATTAGGTGATTGTTGTAAATTAAATGTATAGTTTTATTAGATGTATGGTACTTTAGCTTTCTACCTTGGAAAACAAAATATTTTTACTTTTAGCGTAGATTTATTTGTAAAAAATTTGAGTCAGTTTCATGTAAGTGTACTTGAGTCATGCAAGATAATATTCTTTTTATCGGCAAAATTTAATATTATTGTGATTGATTCTCGTGTATCCCAAATTGAGATGCAATTTTGAAATTTTTAGGGAGATTATTCTAGAAAAAATACATTAAAAAATGCTTTTCATTATTTTGATGAACCATCTTGTTCATGTTATATCTCACTTCAAACTTTTTTTATTATTCAGCATAAAAATCAAATATGTTTTAAAAAATTTTAATCAAAAATTCAAAAAAACATTTTTTTATGTATGACTTATGAAATATTTACGCAACACTTAAAAATTGTTGTTGAAAAATGACGATTGAAAAAAAAACAATTGTCATATATTCCGCCAAAAAAAATGGATTTATTTTTATCGAAATTTGGGGTAACAATAAGCCACCTCAATTTGCATAGTTTTAATTATCATGAGTTTTCATTGCAATTCTCGTTAATAAATTATTTACAAAGCATCAGAAGAAGATTTACGAATATTATAAGACGCAATGAATATAATAATAACAACAAATATAATTATAACAAATAACTCAAAAACATTATAAAGCCTACACAGCTACATACTTTCAAATATATATGTATCTATAAATTCACACACACCGACAAAGCTCAAGGCTTTTTATACCCCCTAATCGTTAACCATTTATTCATCGGAGTATAGTGTGTGCAAAAGGCTTATTCGCGTCGCGCGCTCGCGCGAGAGAGGAGAGTTCTAGTTTTGCCAAAACAACATATAACGCGCATGGCAGGAATAGAGAGCAAGAGAGGACATCCGTCAACCGACGAGAGATCCATCGCGGAGGCAGCTTACGTGACAATGAGATGGAGTGCATGGCTTAATTGCGTCCATCTCTCCTATATATATATACGCCGCACTTGATCGATTCATCCTCGTCGTCGCGCCACTTTAGTACGCGATCGTGCTCGCACTCGCATCCCCGAATATTCAAGCGCGCTTGATGGTTTAATCGTGGGATATATGGCGAATTTCTATATTTATGCCAGTGATTTTTCGAAAATTTTGAATCTACGGCAATTTTTATGAATTTTAATCACGAGTACCAAAAAAAAATCGAATGAATGTATTTTATAAAGCTAATTATCGTTTTTGTTAGTGTCAATCAGAGGCCGTGCTTTCATCGACTGTTTATAAACCGAAACAGGAAAAACCAGCAGCGAGTTTGCCAGGTAATTAATTAGCTTCAACACATCGCAAGTCATCGAAACAAAAAAGTAGACTAGATACGATGGACTGCGTGTCGTTGACTTAATTAACCTCCTCGGACTGTCAAATTTTCTATTTACCATGTGAAATAGTTTACTTTCGTTTCGAGTTCGACGAACGTTTCGTTTCACAAATCGTTGATAAAAGCAAAGGCAAAGCGCAAAGACAAATGCCGGTTAAAGTTAATCGGATAGAGTTTGCGGTTTTGCAGTGAGAAGCTGTCAGTATATAGTCGTAGTCGTCGCGTCCGTTTTTTTTTTCTCTTTCGAACGCTTATATATGCTTAGCGTTTAGTACTTGCCAGCTTATTTTCCATATAAGTGATACGCGCAGAGTGTTATAAATATTCAGTCGAGTCAACTCGAAAGCTGTCACTTCGAAATACGTATTTATTTATCACGCAATAAGTGAACGTAGTAGTTCGTTATTTCTTTTTTTTTTTAAATTCTTCAAAATATCGTTATTCAAAATATTGCAACTCCATCGAATCAACTCGCAATTGGTCCTTTCTCTCGCAGCAGCAGCAGCAGCAGCAGCTCTCATTACGTATCTACCTTGCTTCGATATCTCTATCTTTCTCTCTCGTTGTGTTCTCAAGAGCGCGACTATGCATTTGACTTTCAAATGCAGCGCAACGGCAAGAAGCTCCATGCGCGACAATAAGTTGGCTGCGCCGCCCGTCGTGTTCTCGAGAAAAGTGGTCGTCACGATAACGATGAGCAAGGAGGATACATGCGTACGTACTTGAATATGGATGTGACAATGGATTTACTGTTTTGATTGGCCGACTGATTTATTTTATTGTGGGAAAATATGCTGCCTTATTTATCTTTTGTCAGAAGAATATGTATAAAAAAGTACGTCTTATTTTCGTTTGCACATTGATGCAATAACTGCAAGCTCGAAGTCTTTTTATAAATCAAATCCGCCGCAGAGAGAGAGAGAGAGAGAGTCACCAATGAGCAAATCAATTCCACGAGTGCATGTGCCAAGAAAATAGAAATTTTCCGTCAAACGAAAGTGCAATACACTCTCTTTTCGCGACGCGCTTGAATAATTAAAACGACAGATCGGGGGACATGCCGCTCTGACAAATCGAAGCGTGAAAAATATACCTGTCTCTTTTATCTTTCGCTTTGTAATCAAATAAACATTTCAAGCGTCTTTTCCTTCAATGAATTTTCGCGGACTCTGTCAATATTACCCGGCCATCCACGTCACGCGGAATATTTTTCTTTCGTTCGTTAAGGAAGTAATCGGGTTATACAAATATAGCTATCCTTAATTATGACGGACGTTTTGCCACTTTCAAATGGACAGCTCTTTCGAGCGCTAATATACAGGGGTTGTAGATTTTTCTTCCGTGTTTTTGTTTGGCTTCTCTCTCTTTCTCTCTCTTTCTTGCCTCGAACTCGCGCATTTGCCTTTAATAATTTAACTGCTGCTTTCTCTCGTCAACCCTCCCCCCTGCCTCTTTATTTTGCTTGTCCGTTATGAAAGTTTACTCGCGAGTGTTTACGTCCGTTTTCAAGTTTTTTTTAGAGATATATGTTGTCTCTTTAATTTGATTGGTTGTTTGTGATGTTTATTTTGAATGTTTATACACTGCAAAGAAATTTTTTACTTGTATTGTACTCTTCATTTTTAATATTTTTAATTTAAGAAATAAATAAGCAAAAATTTTATATTTCAAGAAGCAATGTTTTTTTCATTTTTGAATTGTTTTTTGTCCTCAAAATTAAGAAATTTTCGTTCTTGTACGCATTTGACTATAACAGTCTTCTTAAAATGAAGAAAATATTATTCACGAAATAACAAAAAAATTTTTTTTTTTCAGAAAAATAAATTTTTTATGTTATTTTAAACTTTGATAATGCATAGTTTTTATCCTCGTTGCGTGTCATTCTCAAAAAAATTGTTTTTATTTTTATTATTATAGTAAAAATCGTCTTTCGATACAACTTTACATCAATCTCACTTATACATAACCAAAAAAGAAATCTATAAGAGTTGAAAAGTACATTCCCTCAAACTGAATCCGTAAAAATTCACGCTCGAAAAAAAAAGGAAGAAGCGCCTCGAGCAAATGAACTTTCTTACCGCAATACGTCGCATCATTCAAAGTTAATAAATCTCTTTTCGTCGGCTCGAACACGTCTCGTGTACAGTGAGATGGCAAACTTCTTTTCTTTTAACGCCTCTCGGCGCGTCGCAGACACTCCACAAAAAAAAGAAGAAAAAAAAGTTTCGATGTTGTATATACGAAAAAATAAATAAATAAAAAAAAAAGTTGGCGCGCGGCAGCAACCTTTGCTCGATCTTGCCGAGGGGTATGCTCTCGCTATACACAAAGGAGGGAGAGAAAGAGAGGAGAGTGAGAAAACACTTAGGGAAAATTCTCGAGTGCGCTCGCCCGGCAAATGGATTCATTTGCTGTGAAATTCTTTAGCTTTTTTACGAATTTTCACAAATTGCCTTTTCTCTTCCTTCTTATAATCATTTACAAACGAATGATCATTCAAATTGATTAAAAATTAAATAATTTCTACTATTTAATTTAAATTTTGTCGATAAATCAAATTCATTCGTCTGAAATGAAACTGTCAAATTCCATATGCAAAGTGACATTCGTATCAGTCATCTGACACGTATAATATGAATAACCGAGCTCGAATGTAGAGTCTCGAAATCACGATGTATTTGATGAACGTGGATAGCTCGTCGTAAAATCGCTCAGTCAGGTGTGTGTGTGTGTGTGTGTGTGCCAATGACTATTTAATAGCCAACGAGGAAAGGTAAGGAGGAACAAGAGCGAGCTTCAACGCATTTCTTATTTTACGCCAAGAAAAGTCCATAAAAAATCCTTTTACGAGCTCGCGGCGCGAGCTTTACATCGAAGCCTCGACTCTTCGTCTATATACATATATACGCCTCTTGAATATAACACTTCATTGCGACGAGCGAATGAGGTATTGTTTCTGCGGTTTAGTGTCGTGATGATAAAAAAAAGAGCAACATTCGCTGCATGGAAATTCTTTTCTCTCTTCCAGATTCGCGAGTACATTGTTCGAAATCTTTTTTTTTTTTTTACTATAAGAGTAATGGTAGCTACTTTGTGAATTAATGAATATTCAGGATGATTAATGAAACGTAAATTTGTGGGGAAAGTCTTTGTCGTATTAAACGACGTTGGTGATTTCTGTGAAATAAGCGAATTCCATGCTATTTTCTGAATTAATAATAGCAAAAGACCTTGCGAAAATATTTTTTTTTTCGAAACTGCCAAACTATATATTGTGAAATCTATAGTTTCTTTTCCTCTCTTTTTTTCATTCGAGTAATATTTACTGCATAAGTCAGTTTTTCATCTGACTAAATTTATTCATGAAAGTAAATCAAAAGGCTATTCTTACGTGTTTATATAACGAACGCGGCGCGTGCTCTGCACAAACAACTTCCTCATAAAAATAACACGTTACATATTCCACAAAATTATGGTAAAGACATCGTAAAAAAGCATAATTATTTCCTCAAAAAAAAAAAAAAAAAAAAAGAAACAGACGAAAATTCGTCAATATTCGACAGCTCACGCGCGAATATTGCGAAATATTGCGCTCGAACAGGAAAAAGAAAAGCGCAAAGAAGAAAAGACGTTATAAACGTATAGAACGCGATCGAGATTGTCATGCATAAATATGACATTTTACGATCACGTCGCGTCGCTACTGCACTCGTCCGTAGTCGTAAAATAGCAATTTATCCGTGTGCCGAGCTGATTAGGCAATCTCGAGCGATGCGACACTTTAAAATTGTAGAGACAGATGACATTCCGAAACGTTTGGTTTTTGTACGATCTTTGTTCTCGGATATATGGCAAGTGGCGAAAGATAAATTAAAATATTTACCTAAAAATTGAAGTGAAGAAAAATCGATAGTGTGGCATGTTAATTACATTATACGTCGGCTAAATTGAAATTACATTTATTCAATAAATATTCAACATGTCTCTTGGAAATCTACTTTAGTACTTCTAGCGATCAATCGAAAAATATCACACGCGTCAATAATTCAAATCAATCCGATGAAGTGCTGGTGATATTTTCAACGCAAGATATAATTCTAATTCTCCGGATGCACGTTTGATATACTTAGAATCCAAGCTTCTGCACTGCCATTTCACGTCATTGCACATGTTATATCATTATTCAAAAATCTCGTAGCAAAGAAAAAAAAATTCTCCAACGACTACCACAACATTATTATATTATTTCTATAACTCTCTAATTTGCATCACGGCTGCACTGTTATAACTTGTAAATCAAAAACGCTATATATACACTTTGGGAGAAAAAAAAAATTCACAAGCGAAGCGATCTTATCGCTTTGGCCATTACAAAACTTCGCCGCTCCATTAAACGTTAACTTTTCATGAAGCCGGCACGCGCGCGCGCGAGCGAGCGAACGCTCTACCCCCCTTTTACTAATTACGCCGACGTGCCTTCGCTTCCTGTCTGCCTTTAAACTAAAACGTCTAACCGCGTTTCGAGACGTTTTTTTGTTCTCTTTCTTTTTTGGTTTTGTATGGTTGTGAAACTCACTGGCTACGAGGTTTTGCCGCGTGTATTGTATGTGTGTTAGTTTGAATTTGAAATTCTATGCTAATAAAGAGCAAAAAATTGACAATTGCGAAATACCGTGATGAATATAGAACGAAATTTTGGTAAACTTATTCGAGCATCATTCGTGTCACACGTGTAGGATATTTGTTTCTTCTTTATCAAAGCCGAAGGCACTGTCGTTCATTAGTCGTCGGGACGAAAAAAATGGGGTTCCCTTTCTCTGCTACTATATATGTATGGCGAAAGATTAGACTCTTTTTTTTTTTACCGCGGTGGCGCGGCACGCGATTCGTTTGTCGGGCTTTTTCGAGTTTTTCGTCCCCTTTGTTCACCTGTCCCGCGAGCAGATGACGTGCCTTTGTGCACAACACTTTGCGAAAAAAAAAATTGCACCGTACGTCTTTATGCACATCGCCGTCATCAACGAAACAATCAATGTGCGTATGGTGTATAAAGTAGACTTTAAAAAAAAAAGCCAAGGAAAATGCGGATTTACCGGCAGTAGTGCGCGACACCTTAGAAGTCTTGACTGCGGGGTGTGAGGCCGTAAAAGTGACTTTATCGTCTGGTACTACATACTTCGAAATCGTCGTCAGCTTGTCCGAAACCTATACCGCTATGACTAGACTTCGTATCGGGTGTCGTCTTTTGCTTTAAATCGAATTTTTGGGCTTCCTTTTCATCTTTTTTTTTTTTGTTTGTTTAAGGGTGTAGTTGTAAGGACGAATAACTGTCGTTATATACGTAATATGGATTCCTTGTACAATGTTTTTGTGTTATTCTTTGATTGATGAATGCGTAACCAAATATTATGGGGGGATTTTCTAGGGGCTTCGTATATATTTTTAGAAGACTTGACATTGAAGTGCGTTGTGAGAATGTTTTTACACACAGTGCGTTATTTTTTTGAGGTCATGTTTTAATTATTAATGTGATGGCATAAAAGAAATTATTATTACAGCATTTATTAAGGAGCTAGAATATCCTAAAGTAGTTGATAAAATAGATCTCTTTTAATTTCTATGAACTTGATTTTGTATGATAAAATTTTCAAAGCCATCAAACAATTTATTTATATAACATTATTGTTTTCTAATTTAACTATTGATTGAAATTGTGTACCATCCCAGAAGTTACTCTATGTTTTCATATTATGTTAAGTTTTATGTTTATAGTCTGGGTTAATTTTTCAAAATAATAAAAAATTATTTTATAACAATAAATTTCACTAAATTATATCGAAAACTAATAGGATCCCTGATTCATCCAGCGCAAGTCATAGATTTTCACCAGAAAATCATATAAATTACTAAAGGGTAGCATATCCTCTCATGGCATATCACAGCCTACGCGAAAAAAAAATCTAGGCAAACAAAAAAAAAAAAGAAACGTCGGAAGGACCCTTGCGGCAAATGAAAAGGCCGCGCGAGTAATTAAGTTCTTTGGCCGGGGTTGCAGAGTAGCGCACAAGGAAATATTTAACTATAATTCTCACGGTTGTAACGCGGAACGGAGGGAGAGAGAAGGGGGAAGGTGGCGCGAAATTTACAACGCGGAAAGTTACTTCCAAGCCGCAGGTCCTTGTAAAACTCGCGACTTTACGAGCCGAGCCCACCCGCGAGACTCACATTCCCTTTTCTCGTTGTTGTTGGTGTTGTTGTTGTAGTTGTTCTGTGGCACGCGTATAAGTATGAAAAAAAATTTTTTTAACTGGGTGGCAGCTGGAAACGAAAAGAATGGTTTGTTGAGTTATGAAGGTTTAGATTTAAAAATATTTTTTTAAATAATTTGTGAAATAAATTTTCATTAGGATATTAAAATATGTTAAAAGAAATTATTTTCTTTCACTGATAAAAAGCTTCAATGTATTATTCCACGAAATTCTCAACGTAAAAGAGAATTTTCAGTTCGAACGAACAACAATTAACGAAGAATTAATTGACTTTACTTTTTCAAAACCAAACGCGCATTGTGTTTGTGTGTTACTGCTGTGAGAAAAAAGGAGTTTTCGCTAATTGCACGGCAAGCGAGAGAAACGCGAGCGAACTTGTCTTCTGCAGATTTCCAATTTACGCGAACTTAATAAAGACAGAGAGGAAGAAAAACACAGCCACGGTAAAATGGCATTTTGTTTGGAACTGATCCGAGTCGAATTTTTTAAATTTTATTTTCAGAACAAATAGAATAAAATATACAGTTATTATTATTTCATTCGTAGAACTAGGAAAAATTTGATTTCGTGACACATTCAATTATTAATAGAATCACCGTATAGCAAAAGTAGCCTCTACAGCTTAAAATTTTCATCAGAAACGCCGCTCGCGTTCTCAGGACAGAACTGAAAAATTCAAGTACGTCGTGAGTGAAAGCAATGAGCGGCATTAGCCGGAAAGGTAATTGCACCGAAGAAAAAAAAGAAAGGAAAGCTCGTAAAATGTAATTAACGCTCAAAGTTATTCGCTTTGGAGTCGGCCGTTTTTGTTTATTCAAAATAAACTTTCGCGGTTATAAGTTATACTTTTTCTATAATAATTTTCCTCGCTGTTACGTTTACTCATCGCTTCGAAATTATCCACCTACGAAAACTTTACACTTTCACCCAAATTATCTCTCTCTCTGTCTCTGTCTCTCGCGCAAGTTGTTTTCAAGTGGAAACTTGTTACTTATGCAATGTCATTCAATGCGCTCACTTTAGTCTGTACAACTGGGGAATAACTTGCAAAATTTGTGTACTTGTAATTTCACCTCTCTCTCACGCGCGCTTTCTGACATGACGCCCTCGCGACTATCGGCTTATTGCATTTGCGACTCTTTAATTATTCCGGTGAAAATGGAAAATGTCATGGTTGCTGTAACAATTGTATGCGTAAATTTCATCTAATTCTAAATGTATATCCAACGATAAATTCCAAACATCGATTTTTCATCATCCTACTCCTTTCACAATCTCGACAATGACAGTCACCATCCCCTCGTACACGATCAACTCGCACATATATAACCTCGCCAATCTATTCTCATCGCCCATTATATTCCCGCGTGGTTATATGTACACTGCAATTTTTCCAGCCGCCCGCAGATTCCCATCGTAACGTTGATTGACCCTTCCACAACACCGTACATATGAAGCGATGAAGTGGCGGCGAGTCGTAAAAAAGTTTGCATCCCGCGCGCCGCAACGTTGTTCCTTTGTTTTTTTTCTTTTTTTTTTACGAGGCCGTATTGTGTTGCTTGGTAATCATCGAGCACGCGTCTTTGCCACGCCTTGTTGGCTTTAGCTACTTCGTCGACAGCTCGTAAAGAAGAAAAAAAAAAGAAGAAGAAGAAGAAGATACTCACGCTTATGGCTTGTCGCTTGCGGGGTAGGGTCATTTACGGCTTCGTTTGATTTACAGAGAAGGGGCTTGGGTGTTACAAGCTCAAGTTAGTTAGATGCTGGTAAGGGATGCACTTTAAGAAATGAGTTTCGCGTTTATATGTATGTACTTACACACGCGTAAAAATTTCAACTGGACGGTTCATTAAAAGCACGACGCAGAAGTTTGTTCATTCAACCACAAGAGAGAGAAAAATCCTAGTTCTCTCTCTCTATAATTAGTCGAGTACGTGCCTCGGAAGATAGTTTCAGTCGAATAAAAAAAAAAGAGAGAGAGAAGATACACGCGGTCGCGGAAATTAGCCGTCGATTAGATTTAATTAGAAAACTCGTGTCTTCGTGAATCCAACTGTGAGCTCGGACCAAAAAAAGAAAGAGAAGGAAAGGAGGCGTAACCCCCTCTATCTTTAATATCAGAGCGGAGGGTTTGGCTTTTACCCCTTTTTCCAATTCGTTCCGTTGATCAAGGCGGAAATTACTCGCGAAGATGTGTCACTGCGAAAAGTTTCAAATCGGAATGCGCGCGCGCGCGGCTAAATCGAATCACGTCGCCCGATATTCGAGCACACAAAAAAGGATGCCTTGGGGGGTTGAGATTCTTCCTGAAAAAAAAATTATATCGGACGGTTCGTTTTAGAAAGTTATCGAGTTATATAACAAACGGTTAAATGCGATGATGACTTCGAGTTATTGATTTTTAATTGGGTTTCGAAAGGGAGTGTCGATTATTCCGTTCTGATAATAATTGATTTTCGTACTTCACGATCGATAATTCATAAAAAAAATAAAGAATCCAATTACGCGATTGATAGCTCATTGTTTACTACAGTAAAATTACGTTCTTTATAACGCGCCCGATAATAGTAAAACAAGAGTTCGCTTGTTAAAATCGAAGCTCGAAGCTTTAACGAATACGAAAGCGATCTCGTTGGCCTGGTAATTGCTTGGCTATACGTTTCGTTAAGGCGTCTCTCACTCTCGCTATTGAAATTTCATATTTGCCAGTAGTGGAGGGAGTTTGCACGATCGAGTCTTCTGCGGCTGACATCAACTCTCGAAGAGAGAAAGAGAGAGAGGCGATTATGCTTGGTCGCCCCGATAATTGGAGCTTTTTTTTTTGTTTTAATGAAGCTTGACAGGTCTTTTGTTTCAAATATCCTTCAGATTCGCGGGGCGGATAAACAATGAAATTGTGTAGTGATATATATTTATATTTTTTTAAAAGATATATATTTTTTTTTGAAATGAACAACCACAAAGATCATTACTCAACTTATATGTGAAGTTTTCTCAATGGACACAGCGATCGTAAACTATCGCAAGTGTCTATTCGCGAGGGAGAGCTTTCAATTTCGATTGCAGGTGCGCAACAAAACTCTCCCAAGATTCTCATAAATGTAAGAATCTTCATGACTTTTTTACAGTTATAAAAAAAAACAAATTCTCAAATGTAACCCACTCGAGTTGATAGAATTCGAAAATCCACGAAAAAAATGTTAATATTTATACTTCAAACCGTGAACATTTACCTTGATAATCGAATAATTAGTTAGAGGACAGTAAGAAAGAAGCTCTCGGAGAGAGAAATCGAGTTTAACGGTGCTGCAGTAAAATCTGTATATATAGCGCTAAACTTATACGGGTAAGCCGCGACGTGGGCTCGTATAAAACTCTCTTGCGAGCTTTTTACAGCTCCGTTGAGTGTCTTTTCTAACGCGCTCGCTCTCGAAATTTTTCAAACCCGAGTAAAAATTGACAGTCCGTACGCGTGATTTTCGCGAAGATTGAGGTTTTCAGAATCAATGCGCGTACGTTTTTCGAATCGTCGATGTAATTTTGATTTTTGGAGTGAGATAATTTCGCTTGGTAACAATGAAGTTGGTTTTTGTATAAGCGTGACTTTTTAAATGTACATTTAATTAACGAGTTTTTTTTTGTTGCTGTTTTGCTTGCATATATACTGAATTTATTAAAGGATGATGTTCGAAATAAATAAATAATGATGTATAATACTATTAACAGCGAAAATATCTTCTATAAATATCTGTGACGGTATGAGTATTATTAGATAATGTTAAATTATATAAATCGAATTTACAATGCTACCCCTTATTCATCTTGGATCTGTGGATATACTCCAGCATTCGAATACATGCAATGCTCCAGACATTTTACTGTAAATTATGTTGATGTTCACGATGTTACAGATGCCAGGAATAGTCGAGTTCATATTTAATAAGATGAAATTTGCATATTTTTAACTGGTGATGTTTACTTTCATAATTTACAGTAAAATGTCTAGAGTGTTGCATTATATTCAAATGCTGGAGTACATCGACAGAATCAATATTTCTGGAATCACTATTTTATAAGCGAACTTCGGGAACAAAACTGTAAGAAGTTAATAAAAAAGAAAAGAATTAACGAAGTCGTTGAAATAACAACGAACAAAATGTTAGCCACTACACTCGGAAATCACAACGTGAGTAGCCCTAAAACCCCAAGCATTAGCCGGGTATAGCATTCCCAAGCTCGGCAGCAAGCTCGTCAAATCCACTCTCTCTCTCTCTCTCTCACTCTCGTGGCAAGCGAGAGAGTCGAGCTTCGCCCCGAAAATAGGGGACACGATTGCAATCACGCTCGCGCGCAACTCCTCGTAAAGTGAGCCGCGCGTGCATTCCCAATGCTGCACTGCTCTGTATAGGCTCAAAGGGAAACGACGAGGTTGCATTTGTAATGGGGTTAATTGCTGTGTGGGTTACTTGATTCGATTCAGTTTTTTGGTTTGTGTTTTTTTTTATTCTAAGGAGATTTGGATTTTATTGAGTTTTAATAAAATTATTCCGAGTATATAATGACGAATTGCCCTGTTAGAAATGATCACGAATAATTCGCGAATTTTTCGTGAATTTAATGGGTTAAGAGCGTCACGCTTTAAATGCAACAATAAAGTGTACTCAATATCGTGTTTTGTCTCAGACGTACTAGTGATGGTTATTTACCATTTGATATGATTATAATAATCATTGAACGATAATTTCAAAAAATATAGGCGTTTTACTTGAGCGCCAAATCCTATAGGTTATATGGTTCACGAATTTTTTTCGTGAACTTTCTAACAGGGTGGTTTATATATAAAATCGAATCGACTTTTTTCTTTCAATAGAGGATGAGATTGAATACCTTAATAAACTATCATTATTTTCTCAGATATTAAACAGATATTGAGGTTGTTCGCTTATTTTTTCAATATTATAATTTGAAAACGATATTTCAGTAGATCTTTACATATGCCATCTGGCTACAAATGAATAGACCTACGAAGACGTTGTGCACAAACATACTTATATGAGCTTGAAAGACAATTATACATAGAAAAATATTAATGTATTCTTATGTTTTTATTTTAAAATGTTATCTCCAAGGAAGCATTCCGCCAGAGCAGCTGGCAGCGTATTTTTATTTGATTCAGATTATAAATTTTTCCATTCGAAAATGCCTTGGAAGATTTGCTTTAATTTTTATTGCAGAATATGGAATAATTATAATAATAATAATATTATGTATTAAATATTTTTTTTATAGGAAATTTAATAAATATTATATTTTTTATTATATATTTAATTATATTATACATAATTTTATGAATTCGTGGAACTTTTCCTCGATTTCGATATGATAATTTAATATATTTAACTTGAAAGAAATTTTTATGGATTATGTATTATTTTCGAAAGTCTTCAATCACAAGATTACAATCCAAAAATATTCATCGAAATTGATTCGCAGCAGAGCAACAACAAAAAATATTATAAATAAAGAAAAAAATCGTTAATAAGAACTATGTGTTATTGTAATCAAAACGGCTGAAAAGTGTTCTCAAAATAAAAAATATATTTTTCATGAAGAAACAGTAATAAATCTTTTTTTTATTTTTCAGAAAAAAATTTTCTCGTATTATTCGAATTTATGCAAGATAAGAACAAAAGTTTTCTTATTGTTTCAATAATTATATTAAATTATGAAATTTATATTTACTTAAAATAAGAAATTTTTGTTTTTTTTTTTTCAAATAAGAATTGTATATTTTAATATTAATTTCGTTAGAAAATCTGAATACGAAAATCTTCCCCAACGGGAAAATTTCCACGCCAAGATCGCCTCACATATCGCAGCGAATATAATTTTATTAACAAAATGAATATTCTCGGTAACAATCTGACACATCCCTCTTTCTCTCTCACCGTGATATTTGATCAGCGCGATATTTTAATAAACAAGGCAAACGTAGCCTAAGTAAAGCCCAGGTTAAATTAAGCAGAAACTCCTACACACGCGAGCAAGCGCCGCGTGAGGATGGATACATTTAAAACGAAGATGAATTCGGCTGCTGCTGCTGCTGCCGCTGTGTACATCGTACGGCAAAGCCATAGCAGTCAATTTGCATACAAAATTTCATTGGAATATCTTGACTAATCCAAAGCCTCGCGCGCTCGCGTGTGCATACGGTTTCATTATCATTCCTCTAACTCTCGGGTTCCGAAGATGTTTCCACTCTGCTGAATTTCGGCTATAACCCTTTTCTTCTGAATTAGCCCGCCGCTCTGCGGCCTCGTTAACAAATTGCATTTTCGTACCCTTGCTCTCTCCAATTAAAACTGATGATACAGAACAAAAAAAGGTAAAAAGTCGCGTGTGTATTTCAATTGAATTTTACACGACAGCGTGCGAAAATTGAGAGCTCGTTAATGGCAATTTAATAAAAGATCGAACTAGAAGATGTTTAATTATTAAAACAAATCAAATGACAAACGCAGTGTACGCTTCGCGTTCGCTTTTAATTGAAATTTATTGACAGTTTTATTTGGCTCTCGATTGAAGCGCAAGCGCTCACTCAATTTACGAATGTTTGCAAAAGCGGCAGTCGCGCGTAACACACAAACTTGTCGTAGTCGTCGTCGTCGTCGAAAGTGCTTTTAAATTGCAAACCTTCGACGAGGCGAAAAAAATAAACGAATCAATTTTCATTAATGTTGCATTTTACAATTTTCCCTCGAAAAGGTGTGCGCGAGTAACTCGACGTGTTTAAATATTCAAAAGGAAACGCGTTACCCGACAACGAGAGAAAATTCGGATAGCTTTTTTCTTTTTTTTTTTTTTGCGTGCAACCGGAAATTTTCACGCTGGACGAGGATGGACAACAGCTGTCCGTCTTCGCTTGAAATATAAATTGCTCGTGTGAAATGCGCGCGCCCGCCGACAAATCATCGAGCGCTCCAAATTACCTTTTTTTTTATCTGCGGGGCGTTTCTATTTTTCTTCGCTGGATTAATTTAATAACTGAATTTATTTGGCTTGGAGTGAGTTATGGGTTAATGAGCATGAATAAAAAATACTTATGGAATCTGTTTTTAATTTCTATGAAAAAAAAAATGAAATGAAATTCGTTCTAGTTTTCAATGATACATGTCGTGATTAGTTAAACTTCAATCAAGTATTGTTTTTTATCAAACTTTGCTATTTAAATCTTTTACGACTTCCATTTCATAACATTGCTCCGATCAATGATAGATACAATTTTCAGAAGGATTCAACTGTCGCTCAGAATGACGAACGCTTACATATGCACATGAATATAGAATCAACGCGTAACGCTTTTGGCAGTTATGACAATAAACATACAAATTCAAATTCAAATAAATCTTACAATTTCATTTGTTTTTTTTTCAAAAGTCAATTATCTTTACAAAGAAAAAAATCCATGCCCAATTCGCGACAACAATGATTCGAGCTTGATCCTGCAAAAAAAGAGGGGGGGGGGGGGGGAGAAGAAGGAAGTAGAAATCGATTGATCCCGCGCGAATTAGCCGCTGGGCAATTGAGAAAGCTCGTCTCGTGCGACGAAGAAGGGACGATTGGCTGAATGCGCAGCAAAGGCGAACCAATGGGAAACGTGACCGCGAGTCCTTTTAACGAACTCTTTTTTTCTCTCCCTCACCCTCTCTCTCTCTCTCTCTCTTTCTTCGCTTTCCTCTACTTACCTTCTTTTCCTCGGGATACGCCAAACTAACTTGTGATTTCGCTCGAGTTAAGAAGCTACTAGTTTCGCTCTTTGAATTGAGATTCTTTTTTTTTCTTCTTTTCTGCCTGTTAATTCATTCGATTTTTCTTTTTTTGAAAATTGAAAAACCATCATTGTCGACTTATATCAAGAAGATACGTCCACATTTGAGAATGAATCGATCGTTTGAATAATTCAAAGCAGTAAGATGTTTTCAACTTCGACGAGTTTGTGCGACTATTGAAACAGATAAATAAACCTGTAACCGTTTCACAATGCGTACAAGCGCGACTGGCAAAAGCGCACTTTAGCGCTCTCGGGGCCACTCAAAGTAAATTTACGTATCTCGTAAAATAGCCTGTCAAAAGCAAACGCGTCCACATCCAATTTGCGGTCTATTTTCACGCATCCAATTAATACTCCTTCGACGAGAAAATAAAAAAAAAATGTTCGCTCAGCGCGAAGATTAAAAAAACGGTTTGTTGTATCTTTTTTTTTTCGTTCGACCCCCTTTTATTTTCTGCTATGGCGTTGACAGCGAATGAAAGGCTCCATTTCGCGAAATAAAAAAAAAATAGCATGTCCGACACGCGATAAACGGCCTTCGCGCGAGCGTTACAAGTTAATTCCCTGACTGTGTGTGCGCGCAAGCTGCGCGTGTCGTTGCACAGGGATTTTTGCGTCGAAAAAAAAAAACCTATTGATATGAACGCCGTCGAAATTCTGCAGTGCGACTGGTATAAGCTTGCCACTTTTTTTTTGTGTTTGCGCGCGACTCGTTCTTTTTTTTTCGTCGACTGTATTTTGATTTACGGTGAATTCTTTTTCTTTTTGATTTTTTTTTAGTTTTCTCGTAGGGGTTTAGTTCGTTAGCTGAATGGAATTTTTTTTAATTCGAAGATTAATGATGAATTTCTATTTTGTATTTGACACGTTTTATCAATAACCCTTTATTTCTTTACAATATTTACATATTGTATTGATTGAAATTATTTTCTTCTATTCGTTATTATTTATTATCTTATTAATTTATAAGCTCTTATTTACAAATTAAATAAATGAATTATCCAAGGACAAAAGAAGGCTATCCGCACTGTTAAACTACATCGTTTTTTTCTTTTTTCATTTCGTAGAGTAGAAACGTATTTCGAATCGATCTCGTGCAGATCATAACTGATTTTCAATGATTATAAAACATCATTAACGATGGGAAAAAAACGAAGATTTAAATCTAATTTTTCCATTGGAAGCAAAATAAAAAAGTTTCTATGAAAATTATTCTTATTACAAGTAATCCAAATTACATTTATTCAAAATATTATTCCTAAATTGAATCGATAAAATTAATTTTAAATTAATGATCCTTCCATCATACTAAACTACTTTTAAAAAAAGTGTAATCCTAAAATATTCCGTTATGAAAGTCTATAAAAAAAACTTTCCGCAGAACAGAAGCACTCAATTTAACCAACGGCTAGAATCATCTCGTTAGTTCAATTACTCGCTCGCACACGAAACTTTTTTTTTTCAACCACCATGAGCTTGCGCGCGCGCGCGTTCACCTTTTAACGCGCGAAACTCAAAAATGCAATCTCGCACGTGGCACGGTGTATGTGTTGTGCGCGCATGCACTGCTCTCGGGTCGTAAATTTGCGAAGATTAACATTACAAAATACATGAGGTAAGTTAACTCGTGAAAAAAAAAGTGTGATGAGGTTGGTAGCAGAGAGCAAAAAAAAAAAAATGTCTCGAGCGACGACGACGACGAGGACGATCCTAACGCTAATTAATCACTGAGCCGAGAGAGAGAGAAAAAAAAGTTTATCTTTTTTATTTTGTTTCCCGCTTGCTCGTTAAACGCCTTGGCGTGCAACTTTAAAATGCTTCTTCGTGCAGCCCGCGCGAGTAGTGTGTATATACATATATATATATACGCGTTTCCTCGTGAACTTTAACGACGTTTTAACTTTGATGAAGAGGACGGAATTAGAATTTTCCTTAATAACTAATTGAAGCTTGTTTGCCAACCCCACCCCCACCGACCCAACTCTTTATGAATCTGAGCCGCTTCTTCTTTCCTTAGCTTTCATATTAAACTTGCAATTTACTTTTTTCTTTGTCTCTTTCGAAAAGAAAAAAAAAATGAAATTGCGCTGAGATAAAATCTATATCTCGCGCGCAAACCGCAACTATATTTCCACGCCGGCTGCGCAGTACGTAGCAACAAACACGAGCTACTTCTGGAAAATCTGTGAAATTCGCAAAAATAAACCATCGCGCTGCTGCTGCTGCTGCTGCTACCGCGTGTTTTTGCACCTCATAAACGGCAAAGATTACAACATCAAAGACATCGCTTAGATTCTCGAAATTCACGGAATTACAGTATCTCATACGCACAGAAGAAAAGAAAAAAAGCGAGCGAGGAGTAAATCAATATTCAAAAATTTGGTACGTAAAACCAAAAATAACGTTCTCGGCTTATTGTTCAAGCATCATATAGCTAGCATAAGCATTAGGCATTCTCGTCGTCCCCGTTGGAGTGTGGCCAAAAAACATCGCGAAGCCGCGCGCCAACGAGCTGTGAAAGCGCGTCGTTATATTTCGCGCGAGCACGACGCTCTTCGAGGAGTCAAAACTGCCTAATATCAACGCCGCACGAGTGTGCTAAACTTGCTGTGTATATAATACGAAGACGCGTAATACTCGCACCGCGGATTGACGTATAGGTACGACGGTTTGTTTATGGCTACAGTGAGATGATCACTTCACTTATTTTTTATTTTGTTTTTCGAATGGCAATCATTGCATCGACAATGCTTCACCGCAAATTTTCATTATTAATCAACGACTCGATTCTCGCTCGAAAATCTCATTAACACTCGTTATATACCAAATCGAGTTTGAATTCAAATATAAACCGGGCAAAATAATTAACGTTATATAAGCAGATCAAAAACAGTCTAATTAATCAACACAAACGATACATCCGATTTTGGAATATTAATTATAAACTCGCGGTATAATTATCGCCACGCATTAACCGCGATTGAAAAGAGAGCCACGGCAATTTTCCCGAAAAACGTGTGTGTGTATAATATAGCATCCAACCCGCGTAAATTCAGTTTATATCGGCGCGATAGGTGAATAATGCATGCTATAGCGAAACATATAATTCACGGCGTGCAACGTCGATGAATATTCATTCGCGAAGCGAAGAGAGAGAGAGAGAAAGAGAGGATACGCCTAAGGTTTTAGTCGCGTGTATAACGCGAGTTTTATGTCTCGTTGGGATTATAAGCGTCGATATATATATACACCCGCGTGAGTCGTGAAAACGGATTAAAAGATATTGGCCGTGAGATATCGCGATTTTCATCGTTGATATGTTTATGTGACAATTATTATCGTTGATGGATTTTTGTCGTACTTTTTAGAAATTCATTTTTAAGTTCCTCTGTAATCAGTTTTTGAAATATTCATTATTAAAGTCAACGTTATGAATTCAATGAGTGTGGATCGTTTGTATAAATTTGAATTTCACCTAACGAACGATATTAAATATCGATATTTGACCGACGCGGAGACAGTTTAAATTCATTCGAGTGCCGTTTCCATTATGACACGTCCGACCGCGTAAATGCCTATCCTCCTATACGGCATTTATCAAGCACACTTTATTGACATTTACGCGAGAGAGTGGCATCGCCGCTGACAACTTTTGCATGTTACTCTAATGGGAGCCAATAAATGCAATTTTTTGAAGTTTTGTTGGTGTAGGTGTGAAATGAAGTGAATTATAAGTATTTTATGATTTACTTTTTCTTCGTCGTTGGACGATTCAATAAAAATGTATAAATTGCAGAAACGAATTTCTTGACGTAAGAAAAGTTTTCTTGATTTGATCCATTTGAAAAAAAAAATTTTTTTCAAATGGATCAAATCAAGAAAATTTTCTTTACATCAAGAAATTCGTTTCTCAAATCACACGAACTACACAAGAATTTCCTTGCCTTAATTTAATAAAAATGTTTAAAAAACATAACAATTAAAAATTCTTTTTACTGCGAAACAGCAGTACAAAATATAACCACGATAATTAACAAAGCGCATAACGAACAATGTCAATCGAAAGAAAAAGAGGATAATCCATATACACACCCGATCGCTGTTTATTAACTGTCCTCTCTACACGCGACAGGGCCGATCGAGAGAGAGAGAGTCGAAATCTCATAATTAAATCCGCGAGATGTGCACAGACGCGCGTGAATTCCGGGATAAAAAGGTTTTTCACCGAAATTGTCGTTGCACCCTCCCAGATTCAATTAATTACCGTGCGATTTATTAACGGATCGCGCGCGCGCGCGTCCCGTGGATATGTGTAATAATTGATTAATTTTAGCTCGACGCTTGCAATGTGTCCCCTGCTATACACTGCATTTCTGAATGCGACGATCACGATACGCGTGCGGTGATATGGATTCATTCCGATAATTGGGCAGAGAGAGAGAGAGAGAGAGAGAGAGAGAGAGAGAGAGAGAGAGAGAATTCCATGACGAAACGTATTATTTTTTTTTAAATAAAAATTGATTCATCGTGTATACTAACGAGTGAATGTATTATTTGTGTTTCAGGCGATGAAGATGAGCAAAGTGGGAAACCAAACAAACTCTCAAGATCCACAGGCAGTCAACTCGCGAGTGTTCGTCGGGAATCTCAACACGTTTCAATGTAGCAAAACCGACGTCGAGAGGATGTTTCAGCGATATGGTCGTCTAGCAGGTATATAATATATAATTTTTCTCGCGAATATCATACGAACGTCATAGTATAAATGCAATATGTATTTCCCTCGAGTAATTTCCCAAATCACATAGTGTCAGTCAGAATTAGGCAAGGCATGTCTTCATTTCGATAAGCGTGTCTACGGCAATGTATATTTGCATCTGATCAATGTGTGTGTGTGTGTATGTATGTATGTTGATCAGGATTAGTAGGATATATCTCGACGTACTACTGGGAATTACATTGTTCTGTTCTAATATTATAATTTCAATTCGATAATTGAATGATATACATTTTCATCTCTCGGAGACGTACAATGCTTCGTCCTCGATTCGCGCGGGCAGTAGCATTATTCGATGGAAAGTTAAGAATTCAAGAGATTCCAAAAATAAAACGGAGATATCGATCACTCAGTAATCCAATTGCAGCTCGCGAATATCAGTGAATTACATTCGAAAATCTTCATTTTCCTCATACGTTTGAGATAGCTTTCTACCGTCAAAATCGAGGTTAAAATACTTTTTTTTATTTTACATATGTTAGATTAACTTATTCTTTTTGGTTCATGTAAAGAAATTTTTACTAATAATAATATCAGCTTTCTTGATGTAAGGATAATTTAATCATGCAGAATAAAGTTATTTTTAATGGCAAAATTAATTAATCCTAGCAGCATGGCAAATTCAAATGTAACTTTGACATTTTTTGTAAATGTTCGAGAAGAAATACCTAAAAAATAGTTTTTTTTAATGAATAAACCATTTCCTTCATTTTATATCTTCATTCGAACGTTTTTTTTATTATTCAGCTGAAAATGTCTATTTTTTCACTTAAATATTATTTCAAAAATATTTGAAAATTTTTAAATAAAAAATCCGATAAAAGTGCCTTTTTGTAAATGATCAACAGAACTTCCCGAACAATTAAAAATTACATAGATATATAAT
>JAWWMK010001909.1:0-34827 GCA_035047105.1 Galeopsomyia nigrocyanea
GTGTGATTTTCCGATTGAAAAATTGGATGTGTGATTTTTTGTCTCGGCAAACTGGATGTGGGATTTTCGCAAACTACCCGTTGGATATGGGATCTTTTTCCACTGACCCGACGAATACACCTCGCAATATGCTTTATTCCTAGATTTAAAAATCATTATTGAAATCCTGCTTAGTTATCACTACAGTTTCTATTGTTAACTTGCCATGAGAAGTTAGCTGAATAGTAATTTTTTTATATCAGCTATATAGGAACACACATAATACACACTGCCACGGTAAGTGGCAATGGTGGCTAGAACGCGAGTTGGAATTCAAAGCAGACAATCAATACACTATTCTCCACTAATTGTTACTCTAATCAAGTCAGCCTCAGTCTGCCAATCAAACAGAAGTCTCTAATTTTCTCTGTGGTACATCTAGTCTCGAGAGGAAGCAGGGATGCAACGAGTTGCACTTGCCCCCTCCCCACGAAAATCGATAGGGCAACGCGTGCTAGGCAGGTTCTCTGCGAAAATAAAAAAAAAATAAAACCGAGAGTTCGCGATGGTGCGCCAACACGTGGCCCGAATGTCAAAGGAGAGGACTCACGCTTTCGGCATTTTGCCAGAGGTGTGGCTTCGCAAGCTTTTTCGCTTTTTACTTTTTGCAGGTTTACGACTGCGCGAGCCTTCCCTCGTTCCTTTTCACCGCAGCGTCGTGAATTTGTAAAACTTTCATTACTCTCATGCTTTCGTATAAGCGTTTGTACCTCTCAATGATTGTCAGTTTATAGAACTCGAAATACTTTTGTAAAATAAATGTTGTACTTTAAAATCTCATCATAGTTAGCCTATAACGTTAGCGACAGACAGCGACGGTTCAATCGATAAATTTCTATAATATATGAAAATCGTAGTTTTGTACGCGGACAGGAAAAAAAAACGAAGCAGTCGTGTTTAGCTACACAATTACGTTATATACACTCTCTACACACGGCGGAGAAAGCCGGACAATGATCTCTAAATGGGACAGCTTATGAACACACACGTGGCTTGCCGTCACTAATTGACCAGCTCAGGCAAAAACGTCAACAACAAAAACCTTTTAAATAATGAAGAAGTTCTGCGGTAATTGCTTCGCGCTGTATATCCGCGTGAAACTATAATTCGGTATAGCTCGGAAATAAATTTGAGGTTGAGTCTCGATAATAAATTGAATGGCTGCAGAGAATATGCAATTGACTTTGCAAATGAGTGGCTATCAGAGTGCTTATTAAATCAGAGCGTCGAGAGAGAGAGAAAGAGAGCTTCGTTGCTATAGAAAACAAAACTGAAAGAGCCGTGCCCATTGAACTTTATTGAATGGCCTTTAAAGAGGAAGCCATTGAAAAAGTTCAATTATAAGCAGATTATCGGACAGAGCGGCAACTCGCCTTCGTTGACCAATCGCGACGCTAATGTAATATTTCGACCTCATTTCCTCCCAAGACAAAGTACGTTCAAAGCAATTTTAACCTCAATTCATTGTCCACAGTCAACACATGAAATTATCCCATTTCTCGAACTTCGTAAAAAAAACTAAACAGAAGAAGAAGACATTGAAGTGGCGAAAATCATAGTGGGAGACGGTTAAAACTCGAGAGATACCTACTTGGCGCAATGATTCTCAGGTGCGTTGAACTGCGTTGGCTTTCTCTCTGTCTCGCAGAGTTTGCCGGCACGCGCTTATTCCGGTATTGATTTCAACGGCTCTGTACGTATACGTACCTGTATAGACGCCGCTGCTGCTGCTGCTACGTCGGGATATCTGCCTATATAGTTATATGTCTCGTTCGTAACCTTTGTATAATTCTGGCGTGCTGCGCGGATGAGTATATTACGTTGGAGCTCGCTTCCCCCTACAGACAATTTGCTTTTGCTTTGGGTGTTTGACTTTATAACTTTCTCGCTTGCTCGTTAAAATAATGGTTTATTTTGCAATTTTAGCTGGTTTATTTGGTTATTTAAAAGTAATGGTTCTATGAATTTTGTGAAAAAATCATCGATTTAAGCAATAAACTATATTTTTCCACCAACGGTGATATCCATTCCCCGCTATTATTATGTCGGAAATTGAAGACTAAGCAAACTGATAAAACTACAATATCGTTGGCGGAAAAATTTATGACTGCCAGCTACTACTCATATCCTCAATTATTTATAACGATTCCTTTATCAACCGATTTTATTCTTATTAAACGAGAGCATCCATGTGAATTCCCAACTTCCATAAAGTCCATATTTCGATTCGCAAGTCGCGTATTACACGTAATTGCGCCATGTGAAAGTGGGCGCAAAAGTTTCCTCGAAAACAACATATAACAATATGTGCCGTGAAACTGAATCGCGCGCGCAAATTTCACTTTCAGTCCCCTAAAAAGCCGCGCGCTCTTTCGTGTTTTTTTTTTTTTTTTGCACAAGGCCGCGCGCGACTAAGCAGAGCGAGGGGGTGCCCATATTTGGACCTCAAGGTCACTGGGACTTGCGGTTCTTCTCTTCCTCTTCGGAGGGTGTTACGTCGACGCAATGAAGATTCGCGTTATGTTAATTAGTTGCTGTGCTCGCGTGGAATTGTTACTGAGTCACCGTGTCGTTAAACTCTCATTTGCAGGTGCACCGTCGTTTTACGGTTTCTGTTTTTTTTTCATTAAATCGCACTGAAATGAAGAAAAAAATTGTATCGCGCTCGAGTGACCGGTATGCGATGGCGTCTCTTGTTTAGGAAGTGGGTTTCTATAAGTAGCTCGCGTAATGGATTGTGAGATAGATGGGGGCGTTCAGAGTCCGAGAATTTGGCTTGCCAGTCTCGTTTGCCGATTTCTCATTGCGTAGCGTCGGTTACGTCAACCGTTGCCTATTTAGATCGGAGATGGACGTTGAAGACGACTCTATTAGGTTTCACTGCTACACCTCATGCGTGCTTACGCGTCTTTATTCTAAGCATCTTTATTATTCAACGCGATATTTGGCGCACTCTTATGCGACCACCCTCGAGTACAGTAATGAATGTCGGAAGGCACTAGTTGTACGATGGATAACACGCGCAGCTTTTCAACAGATGTATATGATTTAATTTGAGTAGAGGCCTCTAATGAAAATAGATATTTTTCAGCACACAAAGTGCTCATATGCGTCAGTACTGATTGATCAGGAAATTTCTTTTCCCAAGTCTTGCCGCATCCTAGAACAAATAAATGCCGTGCAGGATCTCGCTACAGCGCACAGTTTTAAAAATAGAGACAAAGCGAGAGCTGCCAGCCCATCTGTTATTCGTTGCATGCCGTGTGCCAACTGCAGTCGCTGCATCGCTGGGGGTGATAATGACGACTTGGAAATCTCACGCTTGAGTTTTTCAATGGAATCACATATGAGTACATATTCATCATTATCAAGGCTTTGTGTGTTCTATGTTGTAGAAAGTTCATTTCGCTCATTGAACAGCGAAAAATTGGATCATCTATAAATTAAAAAAATTCTCCAATCACAGAATAAATAATCTTCTTTTGTCTACATTTTAAGTTTTTGACAAATTTGTCGTTGATTTTTTGTTACCCTTTGAACGACAATGTTCGGAAATCAATATTGTTTCATTCCAAATATTGGCTGTAATCAACACACCGTAAATCAGAATTACCCACATAAAGGAAACAACAACATATGTGCGTGCGTTCCGCATGTTTGTTTGTTGCGGGGGGATGATGGCAGTGGCACGGCATTAGTCGTGAGAAGGATGGGAAGTATTGGATTTCATGATGATCATCAATCGAGAGAAAATGTCATCCACTATGAAATTTATCGTTGCGTCATTTTGAGCGTGCTATCTAAATCGATCGATGTATTCAGTGTAGTCGGATTAATTGAAAATAACTCGACCGCTATTTCAAAAACAACATCAATTCTATCGCAATAAAAACAAAGATAGGATTTAACAGTTTACTAATTAAAAAGAGTGAGGTCGAGCACCAAAAAATCTCACGAAGACAAACAACAGCTTAAATAGAGCCAATCGATTTAACGATAGCCGACGTCAAAGGTATACATGTGACAAAAAAATACTGATCAACTTGGTCACGCAAGCAACGCTAGCCGCATAGATTGACATCATCGTCATCCTGAAAAATCACTCGGCCTAGACCTCGGGAAATTGATTTCTTACGCGTCTGCCGCTTCACTCGCCGAGTAGAGCTCTCGCAAATATGATAATTCCAATATCGCACACGACCTGCAAAGTGCCAGAGAAGCATAGGTATAGTTTTGTTTCGAGAAAGAATTCCGATAAAAACACGCAACACTTGAAAAATGTTTTGTGTCTCGTGAATAGATGTATAATTATTTCAGTCTACAACTTCATTTGTCGGTTTGAGTAACAATGTAGCTATTCATCTGACGCTGTTCATTGAGGAATCGTACAATGCTGTCAATAACATAGTGAATTGGACTAGTATCATAGTACTACTATCAACATGAAACGTCATTGCCCAAATAAAACACGCGTACCTCAAGCGAAAACAACAATCTTGTAGCGATACACGAGCTAATATCGTCGATGATAAGCGAGCCGAGAATGGCTGTTTGCTCTTGGCACAAAAATGTAATAATTATCGGCGGACGAAGCGATTCAAGGTAACAATAATCGCTGCGCGCTCGTATTTGATATCTCGCACACGCACATTCCTCTCTCGGATATAATTTAACCGACTACGATCCGGTCTATGAGCTCACTCTTTTTTCGAGTTCCTTTTCACGATGTTTCCAGCGATGCAGCCGCAAGCGCGCGAGAGAGCTTGGAATTCGCATGCTGTATATATATATAAGCGTCGATGACGATACGACCGGCATAATTTATCGAGCGGCTCGAGGAAATGACGTTGGTTTCTGCTGGCTTTTTACCTTTTTTTTTGCTATGGGGACGATGGGATTTCTTTTCCAGCAGGTTTTTTCGACTTCGCAGTTGACATAATGTTTAGACTGGTTCAGCTATGATTTGTGTCTTTGAGGTTCAATGCTGCATTACGATACCTCTATATTTAACTTGTTTGTGGAAAAATAAAGTGCTGCTGATGTTTACTCGTTCAATGTTTGTAAGCACTATAATGTTTATTTCATTATTTGTCAGAAGTCTTACATTCGTCGAGACATTCATGAAATTTTACGTAATAACTGTACTCTGTTGAGCAAACTTTTCAAAATATTTCCGTGTGAACCACGTGCAGTAATTTTAATTATGTACACGACAGTTTCAAGTGAACCAAAATTTTTAAAAATCATTGTAAATTTATTGTCAGAAATGTAATCTTTTTATTTATAAAAAAAGAATTGTGATTACTTAGGACGAGTGTTGCAAAAATTAACACTTGTCTGACTTTTAAAAAAAAAAACTTCGATCAATAGCGAGAAGCACATTGTATAAGGATAAAAGTCACGTATCACTGGCGCTCATTCAGCACAGAATCCAACAGTTTTGACCTTGTCGAGTTCTCGCCGACCCAGAACAGGTGGACAACCGGTATAGAGAGACTGTACGCGACTCGCGGGTCTTCTTATGTAGCTCCTCTGTGTAGTTGTTCCAACCACTTTTTTAATTCAAAGAGAGAAGACGCCGAGCTGTGATCAGCTCAAATTTTCAAAAGTACGTATACGAGCGGAACTTTCTACATTTACTTGAAGTTGAAGAATCGAGTCAGTTGACGTCATTTATATCAAGTTATTTAACGGAAACTCACAAAATATAATTCACTATAAATTTTAATAGTTAAAGAAGAAGAAGAGATTGTTATATATTTGTAAAGGTCATTTTTTTTGATTGAATGGAATAATCTCGCAAAGGACGAAAATTCAAATTTGCTTAACTCTTTGATTAAACGTCTTCAATTTTTACAACCATCTATGAATAGTAATATATATCTTTTTGTTGAGCAGTCTAATGATTATTGTCTAAGCAGTTACGTCTATTACTTACGTAACGTCGTGAAGACGAGTCTTTAATAAGGAAAAAAAAGGTAAGCCGCAGGAGGATACTTTTTATAGGTGCAAAATTGAAAATTCAATACGACTGCTTCGAATGAGGCAACGGCCAATTAACTATTTAAAGATCTTTGGTGAAGCTGTTTAATCCACAGCCTTCGACTCGCTAACATTGTTTTTAGCGCTGGCATTGATGCATGGCTGTAGACATTTTCAAGTGCGTGCTTCCTGAACTTTAAATTATAACCGCTCCCATTTTCGTTAAATTTTAGGTCTAATTTACGATACGCTACTGTTGTACTCGTCTTGTTTTGGCTTTTGCTAATGAATGGCGTTTAGTTAGGTAACGTAATTGTGATTATATTCAATTGAATTTAAAACATCCCCGTAAAAGCCCAAAAATATTATATAAAATTATCTATCTTTGTAATCGATGAGATTTAAGAAAGTTTTAGAATTAGAAGAGATTTAAAAACATTTATCTACCGACGAACAAAAAATATCCGTATGAATATTCTAGACAGAGAATTCCAAGAAGCTGTAATCACAGTTGTTGCATCTTCATGTACTCATCATGATCATCGTCATCGCTGTTTTTCTTTTTCGATCGATCGCCAGGTCGAGCGCTGCATTCAAAATCAGAAAAAGCTGCTACGAGAATAATGGATCGGACGACCCTGACTATGCGCTCTTGGCTCCGATTACCTGTACAAGGATAATTGCTCATATATTGGCCAAGATTCTCAGACCAGCACTTTATGTGCTTTTTGAGGAAACGCGAGGCTTATTTTGGAGCTGTTTATTTGTATGCAGTTGCGTTGTATGCATGCTGACTAATTTTTCTTTTCTTCACTTGTATTTTTTTTCCTTTAAAGAGCTTTGTGAATTTTTTCAATGTTGCGATTCTAAAGCGGACACGTCAGTGACGAACGGCTGATGTGGGCGACTAAATCCTAAATTACGTGTAAAAAGTCTTTGCAATGCTTGGTATTCAATTCGCGTGTAGAAGATGTGCAATTTTTGTTTTGTCAGTTTGCCAACCAAATAGCTTTGCTTCCTTGGAGAGAAAGCTTTGTTTTCGCTTTTTTTCAAATTTTCCGTTTTTTCGCTAAAACTTTTTTGTTTTTTATATTTCCCGTTTCGGAATTGGTTTTTATGAAAGAGCTAAACTTTCTGCGTGTCATCATTGAAGAATTTTAAAATATTTTTTGCAGCAAAATTGCCGGGGACAGTTTGCCTGTCGCGACCACTGGCAAACGACTTTGGAGTTCAAGGGAGCCTGTACAGGTTACGTCAGGGGAGCGGCCTATGCTAAATTTCCGGGGCCACGGTTCATCGCGCGACTTGTGGCAAACGACTTTGGAGTTTAGTGGGCCTATGCAGATTACGCCAGGGAAGCGGCCTATGCTAAATTGCCGGGGCCACGGTTCATCGCGCGACTTGTGGCAAAAGACTTTGGAGTTTAGTGGGCCTATGCAGATTACGCCAGGGAAGCCGTCTCTGCTAAATTGCCGGGGCCACTGTTCATCCCGCGACTTGTGGCAAACGACTTTGCAGTTCAAGTGAGCCTGTGCAGTTTACGACAGGGGAGCGGCCTATGCTAAATTCGCGGGGCCACGGTTCATCGCGCGGCTTGTGGCAAACGACTTTGGAGTTCAGTACGCAGATTACGCCAGGGAAGCGCCCTATGCTAAATTAACGGGGCCACGGTTCATCGCGCGACTTGTGGCCAAAGACTTTGGAGTTTAGTGGGCCTATGCAAATTACGCCAGGGAAGCGCCCTATGATAAATTGCCGGGGCCACGGTTCATCGCGCGACTTGTGGCAAACGACTTTGGAGTTTAGTGGGCCTATGCAGATTACGCCAGGGAAGCGCCCTATGCTAAATTGCCGGGGCCACAGCTCATCTCGCGACTTGTGGCAAACGACTTTGGAGTTTAGTGGGCCTATGCAGATTACGCCAGGGAAGCGCCCTATGCTAAATGGCCGGGGCCACGGATCATTGCGCGACTTGTGGCAAAAGACTTTGCAGTTCAAGTGAGCCTGTACAGTTTACGTCAGGGAAGCCGTTTCTGCTAAATTGCCGAGGACAGTTTGCCTGTCGCGACCACTGGCAAACGACTTTGGAGTTCAGTGGGCCTGTGCAGGTCCCGCCAGGGAAGCCGTCTCTGCTAAATTGCTGGATCCACGGTGGCTTTCGCGACCACTGGCAAACGACTTTGGAGTTCAGTGGGCCTGTGCATTTTTTTTGCGTATTGACTATATATGATATTACATTTATGGCAAACAGAATTAATTCACTAGTAAAATAATTACATTACTGGCTTCCTTTTTAAATAGCATGAAAAATTTAGATAGGCAACAGCCAATCTTATTTTTAATGTAATTTTAAAACTTTAAATGCCAAAGGTAAACTCAAAAAAATGCTAAAATGTGCAAGGTAGACATAAAATTAAAAGAAGCCTTTGAAAGCTTTTCATTAATTCAAATAAAGTAGTAAATCAAAATAATTCTTCTAATCAAATGCAACACGTTATAGTCTTACGATTTAAAAAAAAATGATGCTAAATTACATAAATAAAATAATTACGGACAAAAATAAAAATTTTTTTAGCAATCGTTGTCTAAAGGTTTCAAGGAAGCTAAAATCTTTGGCAAAGCTTCGAATTTCAATAATCTTTGAATAAAATTTAAAAAATCTTTGGCAAGTTTCAAATCCTGTTTAAAAAAATCCGTGTTCGGATGTTATAAAGCATTTAATAATGTCACGCGATTAGTTGATGTTTTGTAGTTTATTTTAGTTTTAATTGTGTGAAAGGTATCTTGTTGGTACATTAGCTTGAAAAAAAACAAGAGTCGCGCAAGGCGCGCTAAAAAAACTCTAGTGGACAAAAAAACGAATTTTCTATTCATCCTTTACTTACGTTGCAAAACAATATTTATCAAATAAATTATTGGCACAAACAACATGTTACTCGCACCGCATCAAAGATTACTCGGTAAAAATTGTTTGCAAGTTGGTAGCTGAGGCCGCATCTCTGCTTTCAACGCAGATTGTGATTGATTGAAGAATCGCCGCAGAGCCAAGTCTGTTTACCCGATAAAAAGCGTAAGCGTCTTTTAATCGAAATTTCGTGTTTTGCCAAATACGCCTTCAGAGCATTATAACCTCGACCTGCAGTTGGTTCAATGCCGATAGATCAAATATTAGGTAGTTTGTAGTACAAAGAGGCTCCAACACGCGGGATTTGCAAGCCGCGGCCTTGACTCCTATTGAATTCGGCGAGCCGCCGCCGCGTCCTACTTTTTCTTTTTGTTGCCGTTCGTGATGGCGACGTTCTACTTTTACAAATTTGCCTTTTACTCATGTGCAAATTGTTTTGTTTTAGTTAAATTAATGAGGTACATTTATATCATTTGTTACTTAAAACTCATGCAAAATCCTTCTTACACGGTAAATAATAATTATAAATTTGGCATTTATCTAGCCACATCACTATAATGCTAAAACACTCTGATTGACTGTGAAAAGTATTAAGAATTCTGTGCCACACAAATTCGCTAAACAGTCATGTAAATTTGAAATTTGTCTACATTTGTTACAACAATCTTAACGTGGATCAATTCGAATTTTGTGGCTATATAAAAGGAGCCATGAGTTTAACTATCTTTTCATGGAAAGGCTAAATAAATTATTAGTCATAATGAATATAAACGTTATAAATAAAACCAGGAAACTGACATTGAACTGCAAGTACTCTCGTTGTCGCTGCAATTCTCTTGCCGTACGAATGAAACATTGAAACATGCATGGAATTATCTCAAGTGAGACGTGGATGGACAGAGTGTCAAAAATTTTGATGATAAGCATTTGATGATTCATCTGCGCAAGTTTCTTGAATGAATAACTTTCTCCTCAAATACATGTCATATCGTCGTTTTGCAGAAACGGTGTCGTTTTCTTTTGATATTTTAAAATGTTGATCCTGTGCAAGTCATTGAGAAAATTTTTTTTCATATATAATGTTTACGGTATCTATGTGTGGAAATCAACAGTGTTTATTGAAATTGAATTAGGACAAACAGAAACAAGAAAAAGTTAGACATATTTGACTGTTGATTGCACTTGCAAGTTAAAAGTAATGGCAAAAAAGTGGAGAAAACAGATTAATGGTACGGGAAATGTAGAGTCAGCTGATATATATTATCGTAGGTGAGGATCGACCAAGTATAGGGTTGAATGTCGTACGGCGGTGGATCGATGGAGCGCAGCAGATATGCACGAGCACACGCGATAGTTCATTGGCTCGTTGGGCCAAGAGGGCAATTAATATTTAATCGGGCCGCGTTCAACTAGACCGTGAACTTTAGCAAGTCTGAAGTGTGCAGCGCCTGCCGGCAAGAAACTCGATATAATGTTCAAATATATCGCGTTTTCACGCGCGTGCGCACACACACACACTCATACGCACACGTACCTGCCACTGTTTACGGGGATCGCTCTTGTAGAACGATTTTTACTCTTATCTGCTTCACCAGCTTTCTTATAATAGTCTCATGTTTGCTTTGTGTAACGAGGCTTTTTAAAAGATGCTCGTGAGCGACATTTAAAAATATTTTTTGCAAAAATAAAAATTACATTTTCTTGAAAGAAAATTGCAGTATAAGATGTAAAGAAATATTTTATTTTAATTACTGATATGAAGGTTTACAATTGCGTTTGGTTCCGCACGACTACTATTTACCGTTGTTCTCTTGAGCATTATTTAGCGTTATGTGTAGGGAAACTACATGTACTGCGACACATGCAGTAAGCCAAGTAAAAAGAAAATGAATCAGGTATCATAAACTCGACAATAAGAAAAAGCTGCACTACATTACACGAGATACGAATTAGCAGCGGCTTAATGCCGTGTAATCGCATATTCTATACAATATATATATACATGCGAGGCGTTAAAATTCGATGAAATTTATGAAGCGAGGTGCGCAAACTGCGCAAACATGCAGCAATATAATCTGGCATTAGTATCGGTACAACATGGAGCGGGCTTTGGCAAGATCGCGCGCAGGCTGGGGGCCGATTAATCTATTCACGCGGTGCGCGAACAGAAACGACCCACTTGGAGCGCGCGTAATGAGATCGCTGCACTTGGCCTGAAGCACTAAAGCCTTGCGTAAATACAGATCGACGCGGACGGTCCTAATACCGCCCTTGCCTTGGCTTCCTCGCATCCCATATAAGCGGATCTCGCTGAAAAACCATTACTTCGACTACCCAACTTACTTGAAAAGCTCATAGCTGAAGTTACCGGTTGACTTTAACGATTTCAAAGAATTCCAAAGGGCTTGAGAAAGTAATTTCTCTATTCATAAATTTTGCTATGATTATGAAATCTTTCATTTAGTTTGTTTTTATTCATTTTGATATCAAGATAATAAGGAATTATTACGATTTGAATACAATGTATTTTCCAAAGACAACAAAAAAAGTACTCTATTATTTCGCCGCGTCAACAAAATTGATTAATTCCTTCTGCATGAGCGATAATTAAAAAGCTATTTTATATTTTCAGAAACAATTCGCATTTCAATCAAATACAAAAAAAAAGTTACCACGATTTTTCGATTCGTAATCATTTAATAATAGCATTCATTTTATCATTTCTCATAGCAATTATTTATTATATAAAAATATGAGCACAAAGACATTGTTGCGTAGCAACTCATCTTGGTATATATTATGCGTCAAGTCTACTTTGATGAAGTAAGAAAAGAATTACGAAGCGAATTTTATATTTTCAAATATGTTTTATATTTCCATTGCAAATGATACAAATGAGGTATTATTTAACTGTTAACGTCTACATCACACAAGTTACAATCCGAGTTCAATCAGAGTTAATTTACAAGCAACCACGCAGCCATTAACGAGTGCGCTTTTTAGCACTGGTATAATTCGTAACTGCACGGGCTCAATTACAAAATGCAACCGAGCCATTGCGCGAGTACGCGGAATCGCGTGCGTCGGTGCATCCAATCGTTCAAGCTTTCTTCCCAAAAGCGCTTTTTTTTTGTGTGCAGCTGTTATTGTTGCTGCTGCGCCATTGTTAACCCACGTACGTATCATCTGCACGGTATCGCAAAAAATCGGAGCGCAAAGTAAAATCAGCAGGGATTTCACTTGTTGCAGCGAACAATCTGCATTCCTCGCGCTATATGCAGCCTTTTATGGCTCGCGAAAGAAAACGAAATTGTTCCATATTTCTCACGTTGCGATTCGCGCTATATGGGTGATGGATTTACGTGAACGTTTATGTGTGTATATATGGGGAAAAGTGCAGTGAAACGGAGCTTCTCGGACGTCGATGCATTTCTTTTCTACGAAAGAAAACTTCACTTTAGTGACAATAATTAAAATTATTAGAACATCAATGAGGTTTCGCATAAAAAGAAAAAGAAAAAAAAGGAAAAATCAAAACTAAGAAAGAATAATCAAGTTCACTCAATGAAAATCACAGCCAGCGCACTTGGATAGGCAGCTCGCAAACATCATCAATCTTGTCTAGACGACGATTTACAGGCTGCAAGACTGACACATGTGTACTTACATCAAAGGGCTCGCACGTACACAATGTAGCTAACGGGGCATTTAAGAATTCGAGAAACGCGCGCGTCTCCGTATAAATAGCCATGAGATCGGCGAGGCCGGCGTTTCCGCTGGCGCACGACTGTCACGCCTTGTCGTCGTCGTCGTCGTCGTCTTCTAGTTGTCGTCGTTGTCTTCCGCGACTTTTGTTTAGTCAACCGATTCCCTCGACCTCCCCAAGGCCACACCGCGTCAAATGGACTTTTGTGTGCACACGCTGCTCTCTTTATTACATCCGTTGTACTTTATACTGGCTATACGCTTTTAGATACCTCTTTTTTCCGCTCGCGGGCTTTGCCGCGACTTTGTAAACAACTGCAATGTTTGGTGCGACTACAAAGATTTCAATTTGGCATTTTTACGAGCCGAGATACTTTTCCACAAAAGTAATGTTAATCAAGTATATATTTTCGTTGAATAATTCAGACAACTTTTACTGACAATTAAATATGGATTTACACTTGTAGCTTGCAAGTATGTTGTTACACGAACGTGCGATATTTTCGTATTAACAGAATTTTTGCAGACATTTTTGCATCGATAATTTCACGAAAGCATAAAAGTGTTGAATAACTTTGCATTGTATAAGATAGTAATTACATGACGCACATACGCAAGTATACGTAAGCGCTGAGCCATTTTTGGAATGAAAACAATTATGGACAGGCAGTCTCGAGATGACCAAATAAGCCGATAATTCAATCAGAAAAAGAAAGTCTTGCGAAAAATACAACTTTAACTAATCCAAATGTTTCGGGTGACTTTGACTAAATCATATCATAGTAGAACAAATTTGGGCGATGACACTGAACAAGCGCCACCTAAAAAGAAAATAAAACTCGATTAACGAGACTGAATTGAAGGCACGCGCGGCATTATCAGCCTATACTTTTTGAGCGATCGCTTCGACTGACGGCAGTAAAAAATCTAACCAGAAGCGGTGTGGCCTTGACTCAATGGGTATGGACTATTATACGTGCGACGATGACTCGGGAGAAGATGCGCTACGGATTTTTCGTTGACCATCTAGTTAACGTGATTAGCCGAGAAAGGAGAGAAGGAAATTCTTGTGGGCAGCCCGGAGCTATTGTTTCTTTCGAAACCATTCATTCGAAGCAATGGGACCGTGAATTTTTTCATTATCGTTAATTATTTGACTTTGATCGTTAGGAACAAAGAAAACGTAAGTCTAACGATATCATTTATTTTTTTTTGTCAGCTTTTCACGCGGAGATGATTACTTACGAGTAATTTCAATAATGAAAAATAACTTTGAAACTTTTACAGTTACGTGTCAAAAATTATTGCAAGCAATTCCTTATTTTGTACTTTATTTCAAACTTTCAAACATGCTGGCAAAAATCACAAAGAAATTCTGCATAAGCTTATAGCCACTCGTACTTTGAAACTCCGAAGTTGGCGCGAATAAAAACTTTTTTTCTTTGAGGGACACTTAAAAATAAACGGAAAGAGATGAGTAAAAGTACAAACGCAAGAAAGCGAAACTCCACCGCGAAGAAAAGTAACGATGACAGAGGAAGCAGTCTGGCAAAAAGGAGAAAAGGCCTAAGAGCGCCTCTTTTGAATTGTCAATCGGAAATGACGGAACGCGTATGCGAGTCACATTGCCAACGCAAAATTATCACCACGCGCAAAGACTTTTACGAGGCGACGCTTTTTACGGCTCGTTGTCTGCGAGCGGAATTTTTAAGAGCGCTCGCCGACGTTGCTTAATCAATGGTTTTGGTAAAAGGGCACTCAAAACAACTTTGTGTTGAAAAAATAACTTGCAGCTCAAAGATGGATGTTATAAGCGAATGATTATTCAAAAAAAGCAAAAAATTATTAAGATAAATTCACTGCCGCCTTTATTCGCAAATTTATGTTGGCTTTAGATGTAAAGGATTTGGCAGACCGTCTAACGGTATTTTTTCATATCGATATTTATCATTGAAGGCTATCTCTTACTTCTTAAAAAGCTTTACGATCAGTATGATTAGTTGATGATTGATGTACGGTACAATGTCGATCCAATATATCTACGGCTTCATTCGAGTACTTTAATCTTGTTTGATTTTTTTGATGGCTTAACCAATTGAGTTTGTGAATGTTTACAATTTTGCAGCACTTTAAACCGACAGGAAATCTCGTATGCAAAATACACCAAGTATACTCTTCAGACAGGCAAGGGAAAGAATTGCAGAGTGTCACTGAAGCCTCTTTCGCGGCTCGTTCCACATTCAAGTGATGCATTAGCCGAAGCGATAAAGCGACTCTTTCTAATTGGCGAAGATAGCGATGCGTGGAGCAGCGACGAAAATAGTTGCTCGGCGAGCTCGCTTTACCTATTTATCGATTAGGCTAATTTCACTGGATGTGAGCTTCGCAAAAAGAAATGTTGAAATTCAAGCGTTAATGACCATTGAAATATCTAGCTCAATTACATTCATAGCGAGTTGACTGAATGTTTGCACGAAACATTTTGCTGCATGTCGATTAATTAATTGTTTCTATTCTATAAAATAATTGTATTTTGGGAGCTATGCGTGGATGGAAAAAACTGACTCAAGTTTATTCTCGAGTGATTTTAACTCTATGAAAATGAAAAGCCCACTTGAGTGGGTAAAAAAAAGCTGTAGCGCGAGCGCAACAGTTATTGGCGAATAATAGAGAAAACAAGCCGAGGGAGAAAGAAGACTTCCGGCTTATGAAGCGAAGAAGAGCATAATACTGGAGAGCTTGGCATTTTACAACTGCAGTCGGCTGGCTCTCGACAAATGAGAAGAAGAGCACGCCAAGGCCATTAAACAGCAATAAACCCATCGCTGCAGATTCTATCTCCGCTTGGTTTTTGCCTGTTTTTTTCTTTTTCTTTTTCTTTTGCCCTCCAATTTCTATAGGCTCTAGACTTTGTGTTGCCCGGCGCTGACTCGTATTCGCCAGCAAGGGCTTATCGCCAACATTAACCAAACATTTGCCGCAATATTTGTGGCAGCCGTTAAATGCTTGAGCTTTTAAAAGTCGATGATATACCTTGTTATACCTTAATGTTCAAGAATGCTGAAATGTAAATTAAATAATCAAGTAGCTTACTTGTGCAGTACATACAAGAGCTAATATCTGTCAAATGATTATTCATAACAAGATAAAAAAGCAAAAGCGCCCAAGTAGCCTGGAATTACAAGCAATACAATCGAGTGAACGAAAAACGTGCAGGCACTGCACATGACGCGTAAAACTCGTCGCGTATGCCGAGAAATGCAGGCAGCGCAAGAAAAGGGAAAAGCACAGCCAAGCAGTATAGTGCCGAGGCGCGAGGAAATTCCTTGCGGTATCCGACAATGCTCGCCTGGCGCTCACTCGCGCGCGCGCCAAACAGCATCAACGCGAATAAATTACGTTGGAATGCGACGCGCCGAGAGAGAGAGAGGGAGAGAAGGGCCTTTATACCAAAGAAACACCACAAGAAACACTAAGTGGAAGCTGAGAAAATTTAGATTAGTCTAAACGTTTACAGTCAGTGAGCGAGAGAAAGAGAGAGAGAGAGAAAGAGAGAGAGAGAGAGAGGTGAATTAAGGAAGCTTGCCTTTCCGTAACGGCTCTTTTCCAGTTTCTTCGGAAAACAGTTTCACGCGCGCGCGCGATGATACTTTTTTTTTCTTCCTTTCTTTCTCGGCCAGCTACTTTCGAAAAACTTTCTGAAAAAGAAGATGGTAATGCAACGCGATAAACCGACTTTTACTTTGTTTCAGCCGAGATAGATTCGATTTAGCATTGCTTTTATCATGGGAACGCTCGTTAACACGGAATTCTTTGAAGTTATTTCGGAATATGAATTCTTTCGACTTTTGAATAAACGGCAGGAAGTTATCTTCTCGAATGGAGCAGCAGGTGAGAGACGTAATGTCTTTGATGTTTAACACAGTTTCCCAAATTATAATAAGGCACACATACGCTCAAACTTTATATACTTTCCTTCTGGGAATGATTTCATGGCACGATTAAATGTCAACAGAAATCGAAAAAATTAGCAATCTAAAATATTGTGGATTGACATAAACTTTATTTACTTCTAATGTGAAAGCTGTTAAATACGAGTTTGAAATCTTTTGATATGCATGCAGATTAACACATCAGCTTCAATATAAAGTGACTTGACAAGATCCTGAAGATCAGCAACTATAAAAGAAAAAAAAATGTGCCATCTGAGCGACGGAAAATCTAGGTCAATGTCCATAAACGCGTAAACACACATCCTCGAAAAAGTCGCAATCCGAGTGACGGCAACTAGACGCGGCCAACATGCATCAGCGAGCCGATAGAGCGGCAACTTGGCTCAATGTTCCGCTCCACATTCTCAGAGACTTGCGTGCGCGCAAGTTCAAGTTCGCCAAGGCAAGGAAATGCAGTGTGCCTCATCCACGTCGTAGTCGAAAGTCTTGTGGGAAAAATATAAAAGCACCGGATGCGCCGCGTAATTAATGATTTGCAATGTTAATGGGGAGATGCGCGCCTGGGATTCCCAAGCGTCTCGTATATGCGCCGCCGCGCACCAGCTCTCATTCGACGAGCCTCGTATTAAGTGGCGTGCGAACACCAGAGATATAGTTTCGGCTGCGATGTAACTTTCATTTCGCGACGCGATCCGCCACAACTTTTTCGCCAGTAAATTATTTTCGGCTGGGGTATTTTGCGAAAACGTAAAATTTTACAGCAATTGATCTTAATTTTGATACCAGTAGAATTTATTTCAAATAACTGTTTGTTCAATTAATAAATAAGTTAAGATAATTGTTTGGAGTGTGGAGTCTGGATCGGCAGATGCTCGTGACAGAAAACGGGTCTATCTCGAGATATCTGCTCTACGGAGAGCGGAAGCAGCAGCCGAGTAAAGAACCTGCTCCTCCGGCGAGCTGCCACCTGTCGACCCGTTATCCCGGCGAGTCTCGCGGAATCCAGCCGCTAGCAAACATTTTAGTCGGCTTCTATCTTTACTGTTTTCGGATGAGGTTACATTGTTTGGAAAAGGCAGGTGCTCGTTCTCACTTACTTGATGAAGTAAGACTTCATTAACGTTGCTGGTTTACTTTAACGAATTTTTACGATTCTGTAGCTTATGCCTTAATGGGTCTTCAATGCTTAAACTATTCATTCATGCTCATGCAGGAATGTCGACGCGGTTCTATTGATGTAAAAGGATTACAAGATTTTCAATGTGGATAACTGTCTTGTGTCTTCCATAAATTAAGTTGCTTTTGTATTTTTCATAAAAATTCGTCCTTGAAGATAGCAAACCCAACAAAAAATATAAAAAGTATATTCTGTTGAGAATTTCCGTTAAATGATTCTGCTGATAATTGTGATTTTCTCCAAAGTAAATCTTTAACAAAATGAATCGTTTCACCAGTAAAAATGAAGATCAATTGAAAAAGTTTGTGATATGGGAGACAGTTCGAGACAGTTTGTCAAGAGGGATCAGCAAACAAAGATCAACTTCCCGAGTGATTCCCCCTCTGAAAATCCAGCAGCAGCAGCCAAATAAAGCGCCAGCTCGACAGTTTACGAAACTTTCGTTAATAGAAAAGGTCGACGCGTGCAGCCCATGCTAAGCTTCCTGGTATTGCCGAATAGTCGCCTACAATGGGCAACTTTTTCATATAATGCGTGGATCTAACAAATATCGAGCGCTCGTGAACTTTTCAACAGGAATTCGAATGTCTGCCACTGCGAGTTCAAAAAGTTCGTATAGTCGCGCGCGAAAATACGACAAAGACTCGCGTTCTTTTTTTTCATGAAATCGATTTCAGATGGCAGAGAAAGCAAAAACGGGGCAATGTTACACGGCCTAATTTTTGCAATGCCGGGAAAACGAAGAGACATCGAGCCGATTTCTTTCTGCGCGTGCACACGTGTTATGCAGAAAGAATTTCACTTTTCTTGCTGGCAGTATACCACGCGTCAAGAGAGTTTCGGTTTCTCTCGCGCAATTGTTTATGGCGAGTCCCCTTGATGTATACAAGTATATTTATATTAAAGAGCGCACATGGGCGCGTACGTATATAGATATTTAGAGGCGAATTATATACGCACCTGTCATGGAAAGTCAGGCGGGCATATTAGAGATGTCAAAGGAATCGAAAGTATCGCGTGAAAATGCCTGTATTTAGAACCAGCCTCTTACAATGTTTTCAATGTCAGTTTCATTCAATACTTTAATTAATGGTGCGCTCTGTAATTATACGGATCCTCGCGATCTCTATAATATAAACTTTCACCTCATAAATTGAATTCACGATTTGTAGCTCAAAATTGTATTTGCGACTCTCGTGAAAGTCGCACTGTCCAAGATTGAGTTATATCAATAAAATTTTGCTTGACATGACTTTAATAAAAATGACGATTTTATTTTCCAAGCTGACAATATGCGTTGATAGTCACACAGATGTTGGTCATACAGATAGTCATTAAATGTTGCAGTTTTTAATTACAAATTTCAAACAAGTTTTTTCTCATAAAAAATGACAGAAAGCTTAAAAAAATAATGAATTTGAAGAATTTCCAATTAAAAAGTACCTTGGCTATAATTATGTCTTTGAAAACTTGTAGTCTTACAGTGATCAGTTTGAGCAGTATTGATGGCGAAGAAAAAAAAACGAGTATAATTCGTCAATCAGTCGAAATGGCATCATCGACCATAGAACATAGCGAGCAAAACTAATTGAATAAAGATCATAATTAGTTGTTTGTTGACCTTCAGTGTCCAATAATGTCTATACTATGGGACACACACGTACGTACACCGCGAAAAATATCCAAAGAGACATCGGAGCTACGGGTCTTGAGTGACCCTCGATCGAGCCCTCGATGAGTCAGCTCTTTTTGCCCAAAATTCGATATCCCTCTCGTGTATACCAGGGAAGACCTTCGTCTGCTTTACATGGACAAAAACTCGTCTCGACTGCACCGAATATACTAATTACTTTGCACACCTTGTGCTAATATCGACAAATTTTTTTTCGGCAACATTTCAAATGTTACATGTTGCTGTTTACCTAAAGAGTATCGAAAAATGAAAAACAAATATTTGATTAGTTTGAAAAAAATTATCTCCAAGTATTAAAATGTATGTTGAAACATTAGTCAGTGTTATCTTAATTTGCAGTCGCACATAAAATGAAAGTATCTTATCAAATCGCCATCTTCATTCTCATGATGCTGTTGGCGCAGTTTGGCTAAAGCTTAAGTGTATCATGATTCTCTGATTTCCCAGCAAATAAGCATCACATAAAGGCCTTACGATCCATCGATTAATCCTCAAATCTTGGTTATCGCGATGCGTCGATCCATCGACAAATCCTCAAGTCTCGGTTATCGCGATGCACCGAGACCAGATCTATCGCGGTCGCCGCTCCAAGGATGAAATGAGAGCTGTGCCAAAAGTAAAGGATTCAAGTTCACAATGACTAACAGTGATAATGACATACTTTTAAATATTTGAAAGGTTGCGTGGATTTTTTTTAACAACAATATTTTTAGTGAGCGTGAACGTAAGTGACGAGTCAGAGTCTGCGCCAGAATATAAAATCATTAGCATTGCAATCGAGAAAATAGTTTTGAAAAGGGCACTCGCAGCGTAATTGTTCACAGCCCGGACGTTTTTTCAGTGTGCCAACAATGAAAAGCCAGAGTCCCCTCGTGAAAACCATACAACAGGCTCTCGCCTATACAAGGAAAAGTCCTCGTCGGGTGCATACAAAATTAGCGCTGGCATTCTCATACGTGAACGCGCTTGGACGCAGAAGCTCCCGTCGAGGCCGCAAGTGTAGTACACGTACTAGTGTGGCTTATCTCCCGCGGACGATGCTAATCTCCGAATGAAAATTTTGGAAAAACCGGATGTGCGTCACGCCCCATGACGATCCTCGATCGTTTTCATGGGCGTCGCTTTGGATTATCTCTAGGGCAAGGCTTTTCTGCGCGCAGGAAGTGCCTCGTTTGTATTGATCGTTTTGTGAAGCTAATCGTCGGGAAAATAGGTGTCGTTGTGTTTGTTGCTGGGTTCTTTTTCTTTTTTTTTTACGTAATAACCAACAGCACTCGGTTTTGTAATAAATGGGCGCGTTTATGTGTGCTCGTGGAATATTGGCTATGCGTGCGTTGTAAATTTTGGATGTGGCTCAAGGTTGATTTGTTCGCCAACTGATTATACTAATGTCGGTGTAGACAGAATCGTTTATTTCCAACTCCTTCATATTCTGCCTCTATTCTGCTTCAATCAACAATCGTCTGTTCAATTTTAATAGGTAGTCAAATTGATCGATTATTCGACATAAAAATCGGTACAATTTATTTACATGATTTTTTCACGAAAATATTCATAGAGTATTCCTCGGTTTATTCAGAATAAGCACTATTATAAGAGACATATATATTGTGGGAGAGGGGTTCGTTCCAAATCGATAAATGCTTCAACAGCTGTTACTACAAGGCTTATATACCGTGTTGTTTCTTTTGAAAAGAATTTATATTATATAGTATAATAAAAATACTTAATTATTTGGAATAGTACATGCAAAAAATTTATTGTTTAACACATTAAATAGTTATTATAATTAAATATAATACGTGCACTAAAGCACGTGTAAAATTTATCATAAATGTTTGCATTATTAAAGATCAATAATTTTCACGTCGAATCGACAAAAAATTTCATCTCTGTAAAAACTTGAGCGTCTTATTCATAAAAAATGTTAAAATTCCCACCAGCATTAAAATTAAAAATTAATTTAATTTGCTTGAGTCAAAAGAAATCCTAAAAAAAAAAAACAATTTAAAAAAGCCAATAAATCGTAGTTGAACGAGAAATGTGCACAAAGAAAAAAAAAGATGCTTTCACTTTCGGCAACGAGCAGCCGAGTCGCTGAGAGTCAGCATCCTGCAGAGCAATCGGATCGATCGTGCCACTCTCTCTTTCTCTTTCCCTCTCGTTCACGTGCAGTATACAGTCAGTACCACACCCAAAAGCCTCGTCGGGGGGTGAGACTGTGAGTCACCCCGTGCGCGTCGCGCCAGGAGAGGGCATTCACTGACGAGAGAGAAAATGTGCACTAGACACGACCCCCCTCATTTTTTTCTCTCTCCCTCTCACATCACATGCTCACCAAAAAAATCTAGACTCTTTGCGGTTGGTTCATTGACTTGGCTTTTTAAAGCTCAAGTTTTTGTTTCATCAGAGCTCTTTTTATCATGCAAAAAATCGTCTAATTAATTATACACGATAAATATGCATTTCGTGCGTAATTTATCTGTCTAGACAAAACCCCATTGCCAAAATTATCAAACGAGCTGCCCTGAAAAAGTAATTGCTTGATGTGCATCATCGTTAAGAACGGCAGCCAAAGCCCAATATCGACTCGAAGGGGCATTCGCGTGCAAACACGGTGTTTTCCCTTTGGCGCGGGGGCACGACCCAATCAGCAGATTACACCAGTCGGGCTTTGATGAGAAGTAACACAAGTCCCGGGCACAAGGCTTCAAATTTTCGAGTTCTAGGGAAGCGACCTTTTCCGAGAGGTTATTGGTCTTTGGTCAGTCACATGAAATTTTACGCTCGCGCGTGACTGTGCGAGCTGACTGAGCCCTATGGCTTTCGATAGAGGGGGCCAAATAAAATTTGCACGATGGCGAGTTTTTGAGGGGTGGCTCTGATTGATTTTACTTTTTGTGATACAGGGAGTCGCTACTTCATAAGCCGTCTAATTGCAACTTGTCTATATGTCTAGTGTTCTAGCTCCCAGTTTGAAATTTAATTATTTATTGGTTTTTCTTTTTCACGATTCAACATTTTTTAAATAGGAATATATTTTTATGATCAATTTCTGAAATGTTGCCGATATGATGAAAAAATTGTACGTTTCTTTGTTTGCTCTTTGTTGAATTTTAATGAAAATGTCTGCGCAATAAATCGCATTGCTTGTGTCTGAATTGGGAATAAAATGGGCTACATATTAAAGAGCTTACATGTTGTCTGAAAGAACTATGAAAATTTGAAAGTAACTGGCAGACTGAGAAGCACATGTTCCAAAAATAAATCAAAGTAACGCAACGCCATCATGACAAGGGCCACGCCAAGGCGGCGCGCACTCGTTCCTCCACCGTGTCGCTTGCTGGTGCTCGTCCCCCCATGAAGTTATCGAGCGCCCGCGGCACCCGTCACGGGAATTCCCCCTTGCTTTTTTCGAGGGTCTCGTCCCTGTGTACTATATGCCGTGTCCTTTTGATAAAACGAGATAACACCGCGATAATCGCTTTTTGATGAGCCACACTGACTCTGTTTTCGACAAACCAAGTGTGCATAATGAAATATCGACGTCTCGCTGGCAAGCTCCCTTTTAGTTGCCATTCTTTTGTCCAATTACTCAGCTGGATGAATAACTTACTTGAAACTAATTTTCAATTTACTAAACATTGTTATTTGCGTGGAGATGGTTACCAATTCTTTATCCAAATTATTCGACGATCAAGAACAATGAAGAACTATAAACGTTATGTAAAAAAAAAAAATTGGGTCACGACCGCGAGAAGCACCATAGCCAACGATGCGGTCACATCTCGCGAGGCCAAATACGGTGGGAGCAGCGTATAGTTTCCGGAAACGTTAGACAATTTGCGCGACCATTTGATGCTTCGACGCGACGGCGCGGCAGCGTATCACCTCGATGGTGCATGCAGGCATCCTCTTCTATGGTGTGTGTGTGTGTGTGCGCGTGCTTTTGGCTTTTGTGCATGATCGCGCTTCGCCACGGCTGGGATCGCCAACTCAATTAGGCGATACGCGCGTGCTCACGCTCGTTTGCACTCAACTCCATCGCCTTATTTGGGCATTTTTCACTTTTTACGCTTGCGCTCATTGTTATATCGACTTCTGAATGTGGTACTCTAGCACGCTGTCGATTTTTTTTATGCGGTTACCTATAGTACATTGATGCTTTTTGGAACTTGTGCTCAATTACGGTTTAGTGCTTTTTTTTTCTTTTTGAAACTTTCATTTTTGAAATGACAAACTACAGTCTCGCCAACGAGCAGACAAAGGCTCGCCGCACGATGACTCGCAGCTCTTCTTGTATATATAGTCGACTCTGCGGCGTTTTCAAATGTATCATGCAGATAGTACGCGCAGACGATGGCGCCATGGCAGTGCGAAAGAAAGGGCGAAAGCGAGCTCGCGTATAGCTCGCGACAAAGAGCCCAAAACTTGCAAACTGGCCATAAACGGCAATGTGTATTCGCGCTCGGCGCGCAAAAATAAAGTCCGCGTATGCTCGAAAACTCGCGCACGCTTTGCATGCTAAAAACAAAGCGTCGAGGCGCATTAAACGATCGCTGCCGTCTTTTTTTTCTTTTTTCGTCCAATTATAGCCGCGCGACTCGAGGAGCATGCCATATACAAAGAACCGTGTCAAGGAGGCTTTTTAAGGCCCAACTGATTCGCCAATTTCACGCTGTTTTTGGACCAATCTTCCGATAATGCCTTTACACGTATCTCCAAGGTGATTTTATTGTCATTTTCCGACTTCTCGCTTAACGTGAAAGTTTTCATGGCGCATATCTTATCGGAAACACCACGGTCAAAGATAGTACAAAACGTGCGCTCGTAAGTTGTATTTCTACTTGACAATCAAAGTGTTATCGCAGCTAAATAAACAAGATTGGCTAAAGTGTAATCGCACGTGAATCGGCTGGCGTTCACGCGATTGCGTAGATTAACCACTTTGACGATGAACGATGCGATATCGTCGTTTACTTTCACCGTTTGACTAATCTGGAAATCCATTTTGACTCACATTTCCTCCCTCTTCTTCCGTGCGTGTACTTTTTTTCCTCGGTCAATGTTGACTTGTTATCACAATGCGCAGTCTTAATGTGAATCAATGAATCATATACATATTTACAAAACGAAGATAACAATTGGTGAAAATTATTATTTGTAAACTGGCGCATTGGGCGGAAGCAGGATACGATGCAGTTGGATAAATGGCAGGTTTCATAATCTCACCGACTAAACTCCGTGGTTACGAAATAGCCGCGCTCGGCGATCGGGAGTTGAACAAACTTTGCAGGAATTTGCATGAAATCAGCGATGACGCTTGATTCGCAAATCGCGATTTGACAATGCAAATAACATTGCTGATGTTGTGAGAGTCTCACTTTTGAAGAGTAGGTATGCTCCTCTCATAGAGTTGACGATGTCTGCGCGAAACTCGAGTGCAAATCTCATCGATAATAACGATCGCGTGTGTAAGAGTCCCAGGAGGGAATGGATTTTCGGTGCGTGTCGCGATGACTCACCAGGTCGACGCTCGGTTTCTCTCCTTTGCCAACGACCAGTTTACGAGTGCACGCTACTTATTACCGTGCTTATTACCGGCGTGCTGCGCGCTCACCTTTGGAATTCGTCGGCCTTATCAGGACTTTCTTTGATAGACATGCGCCGACGAAAACACGTTTCATTTTTGGCAGAGCTTTCTTTCTCCTGGCGATCTTACGGTTATTTTAATGAAACAAATAAAACATAATTTATACGGTGATTTCGTGAGCACAGAGTTTCGCCATTCTGCAGTCTGCACGACGAAAATTGTAAATGCAGAACACAGTAAATTTTGTAGACAACAGTACAGTGCAGCGATAAATCTATTCTCTGATGTAATAACTTGTACAAACTACAACCGAAAATTGAAATCGTGACTCAATGCCGTAATCGTAAGAGCGACGATATCCGATGTGATAATGATCATGAGTGAGAACGGAAAGGAAAAAAAAATATTGCCAAAAGCTATTAAATATACGTTTTGGAGTGGCCAATTTGTCGAAGTAAATCAAACCAAATCTGAAAATAGAATCTTGTTCCTTAAGGACAGAGCTTGGCGCAAGCACAACACGTAACAATGCGGGCAACAAAATTGGCTAAAGCGAGGCGGGCCCGAGCGAGCCCGACATTCATCAGGCGAAAAGTCGCCTCGTAAAAGGCATAATTGTCGCGCGCTCGATGAATTTAGGCGAGATAATCCTTGCCAAAGAGCACTGTACCTCTTGCAATATTTTTCCTATTTATTTGTCTGTGCACTTTTGATATTACAGGTTGTGTGACGGTGATTTTCACGTATAAATGTACGCAAGAACGGAAAGAATTCCAAGTAACAATGATTGGTATGTCTCAGCAACAATAGTGCGATTAGCAAAACAAATCATCTGGATTATTGCGAATGACAGCTACCGTAATCCGGATGAATCACCGAGTCACCGGCCGGCTAGACATCAAATCCGCTCAAATAGGTAGCTTCGTGTAGCGCTCGTGTCATACTTAAGAATTCATTAAAACCTGGTTTTCCGCTGTGCCAGTTGAAGCTCGAGTTTGGAAAATCGCAGAGTCAATAATAGCGATTCCGCTCGTGACCAGAGGAACCCCTCGGCTAGGAGTAATTCGCGGACGTTGTATAGCGCAAAGGTTCTATGGTGATTCAGACACGACGAGGAGAGTGTGAGAGAGAAGAATGACTCATCGGGTGAGTCGACGTCTACGTAATGCCATATACACCTGCGATGCGGCCTGCCAGCTAGGCCCTTAGCCTACCCCAAGGCCAGATTCGCGTCTTTTAGGGCCTCTAGGCCTGCGACAAATGTAAATGTTCAAAACGAAAATGGATATAAATTTTCTGGTCGGGCGTGTAAACAAAAGTGTGCAAACAGTTGCAATCGGTCTATACAACGATAGTTTATCGAGTGTCAACTCGCGGATGTCGATTTTTGCGCTTGGTAAGCGATAAAATTTACGACTCGATCTCTTTTCGGTTTGCGCACCCACGATATACCGTTTATATGCATACAAGGCCGGGATTTTGTCGACAGGATTATATCGATTGAATTTATGCTTCAAACATTTTATTCGTGTTACATTAATTTGGCGATTAAAAAAGTGACACCAAAGTCAATAGTCATTTATTTAGAAAAAAAATGCATTCGAGTATTGCAAAGAAAAAGTGTTTGATGAGGTGAGGCTATATTTGTAATAATGGATGATGCATTTGCGATTATAGTTAACATTCATATGCAGATGATATACATCACAAAAATAAATGAAGAAAAAGTAAACTGATTACTTTATTCACGGTGCTGATTGAAGAATCGAAAGTAGCAATTACAATTACAGCAAACTAAAAATATAAAAATTATAAAGCTATTTTTGGTTTTGATTAGCAAGCACGTCAAGATAGATGCTGTCGACATCTCGTGGATTCAGAAGTTAGCTCATAGTGAAAGCTTTGTTGATCCATTAGTTGATCAAGTAGGAAACTGCCAAGAGAGCGCCATCTGTACATTTTGGAGTGCGATTCAAATGATACTTTACAGAATGAATTTTTATTGCAAGCAGAGTTAAATTTTGGCAAACTACGGGGATAGTACGCTTTTCTTTGAATGTATTATATCAAAAATAGTTTTATTATTTCATTGGCAAAAGAGAGTGGATAGAGAATATACATCGACCCTTAATCAATCAATCTATTCGATTGTAATCCACTTCTGGAAAGGAAGAGGGATAGCAACCGATGTAGTGATCAATTAGACCATAAACTCCGTGGCTATGTTTTCATTTATTTTTCGATTGAATATATTTCATTCTCTTTTTTTTCTCGAAAATCCGTATATTATCAAAGGTTTGCTCTACAACAAAGATTTTTTTTATTATTACAATAATGTTATTGAAAAATTCCTGAATGTAGATACGAAAAAATGAAAAAAATAAAAAACGCAAACACACGTAGTTTAGCAGAAATTTTTTTTACGCAATTGTTGGAATTGAAAATGTTTGTTCCACGTTTTCAAGGTGTGTGCGTCTTTTTTTTCTGAAAATATCTGCATCCGCGTTAATATTGTCGAAAATTGGGCAACTGATGAAGAATTGCGAAATGAAGCAACAACGCACATTGTACATCAGCAGCAGAGCTTACAATAGGTCGCGAGCATCGTTGAATATATAGGTGCATGCGGCGCCTAATCGATTATGACGGTAACGAGGCGCGAAGCGGCTGCATTATTCATAAATGGCTTTATAACTGGCTCCTCTCCTGCTGCGCGTGTCTCTTGTGGCCGCTGGCCAAACGTCAATGTAATAAACGCGCGCCTCCATACGCTCCAGCCGCACGCAGCTCGATGGCCATCCCTGCGGGCGCTTGCTTGTCTCTCCATTATAACGTCGCTACTAATTGGATTCGATCCCCCCTCAAAAAAGATTTCGCTAACTGGAATCTACCTTTGAAACAAAAAATAACGGGGTAGAAAAAAAAAGAAGCAGTGTAAAGTTGTTTGAAGCAATGCTCATCGAGATTCCCCAAATTGCGCGCAAACGTCGCGCTTCGGCACGCAACTGCTGCGGCTATGTGTACTGCCGTCACCAGGGAGGAGCTAAATCTCTCGAGTACATGCGCCCCGAATGTCGTCTGCATTGCATTTTCCCTTATACCAACGTACCCGCCGTTATTCCATCTTCATTGTATTTTCCTCTATTTTTCATGTTTATCGGTGCGCGAATTGACGAGGTAATCATTAAAATACCATATTGCATAACTAAGCTGATTAAATTTATCTCCACTAAAAATTGTATTTATACTGAATTGCTTATTATAGAAAGATTACCTTCTTTTACGAGACATATTCGTTTGTATGACAAAAAAAAATGTAGAGAGATGCCATTGGCAGTTACGCTAATGATGGATCCGCGCAGGTAGCTGTAGAGCGATATCGGAGAGAGGCAGCGCGCGCGTAGCGAGGCCGACAACGTAACGACCGCAGTTTTCCGCTTTGTACTCGCGCGAACGAATATATTTTTTTCTTTTCGCTATTTATTTGCGGCGCGCAGACAATAGTCGAAGCGAGAGGAGCGCAATGACAATGGCAGTGCGCGTATTATAAACATAAATGGAAATCTCGGCGTCAAACAGAGCGAAGCTCGTTTGAGGCACGCGAAAAATAAAAAAAATAAAAATTGCGAAACTCCCCTTTGTAATCGCGTGCGTCGAATGTACGGTGGAAAACGTTTGAGAGCGTTTCATCGCGAGGATGCGTATAAAAAAGACTGCTACGCTGTCGTTTGAAAAATTTTTCCTTTATTTTCTTTTTCCATTCGTCTCGTTAAAACAAGGCACTTGAAATCAACGTAGAACATATGTATCGCTTTCATTGGTTTTTTTTTTCATCTCTCAACGCACAATTGACTTTTGGCGCTGCTGCAACAGGATGGTCAATGTTCATTATTAACGCAAACATTATTTTGCTGTTTTGTCTACTATATACAGGTATAGAGTTGTACATTCATGCATGGAACGTATATTATGTTTCCAGATAACTTTAATGGGTTTCGGTATAGGCTCACATAACTACTCTATACGCATAAAAGTCTCGGAAAAATCATAGGAATCAATGCTACGGATAATTATTGATATAGCAATTGTTACTTTTATTTGGTTGAAGATCGAATTGGCTAGCATTCGATCGGAAATCAATCAAGGTAAACCATCTCTGTGAAAGACGACGCGAATTACAATTATGCTGATCTGTTCAATATTGACTATGCGATAATAGCTAGAGGCGCTTGCGCGCAGATAATCAACGAATCGTGAAAAATTCGTTTGAGAAGTGAGGGAAGAAGGAGGCGGAAAGGGGAGAGCTTCTTATATTGGCAAGAGGTATGCACCTAAATGAACGAATGCTTGGCACGTCTCGTGAGACGTTCCATCATAAAAGTAACTTCAATATACGAGCATTCTTTACACTCTTCTCGCATCGGAAGAGAATCGCAAATTAAACTTTTTCTCGTTTGATTAAATTAATGTTAGATTGATACATCAACGAAATTTAAATATTAAACTACATCTTATCATAATGGATTGCAGTTGAATTGAAAAAAAAAGTTTGCTTTTCGCTATTCTCCAAGCATGAATTTGATAAAATTGCTAGTAAAAAAGTACAAAATATAAAAATAATGCGTAAAAATGTGGTTTCAATGAGAGGTTGATTAGTCAAAAGGTCATCAACATCAAAATTTGCTCAATGCAAAGCAAACAACAGAAAAGTACTTTTGATTTGGTACTTTACTATACATATAGGTATATTTCCATCATTCGGTGAACAATTATAATTCTCAGTTCCGCAAGATTGATCCCCAAAGAATGTAATCAACTATTTACAAAAGAACCCATATTCGGATTCATTTCTCGCTAACGAACGTAAATTATTACGGAATCATCGACTGCCCAAAGTTTAAAAGCATGCGGGGGAGAACGAGATAACAAAGAGAACTACTGCGTATACTCGGCGCTTTCATTGTTGCTGCCTGGGAAAACTCATTGAACTACTTGAAATGCTAGCCTCGATTTTCCGATAGGTAATGCTACTGTCGATGCGCGCGCGCGTACACGCGGGAATTACTTTTTTTTTCTCTGAAGCACTGGGTCACGATGAAAGCCTTTCTATTTGCCACTAATAACCAGAGAGGCAGAGAGAGAGAGAGAGAGAATACACGTTACGGATGCAATAAAAGTCGGTTGCTGATCCGATGAGGATCATTATACCTTGTTATCAGAGTGGCTTGTTCACTTCAGCTGCAGCGCGTTCTATTACATTAAAAGTCATTTGTACCTTGGTAATGTGAAAAGTTGAAGCTTTTGGGTATTGGAAAAATGTGTCGAGCCATTTAGATATACAACGTATGCACGCAATAAACGCGAGATTATGTATCCGTAAATGCATCCAATAACATCGAGCAAGTATGATGATATTATTAGTGTACAGCTCAACAATAAAAGACGGAGTTGCGGCAAGATTATACTAGACTGTTTGGTTTGATTTTTAGCGTAGTTTGTACTTTAGTAGTAATTACGTGAGCTTACTTATCAAACATTTCAAGTCTATATATCCATCGAGATGTTCAATAAGAAGATATGGAATAATTCAGCTATTGTCAGAGTATGCATTAATTGATAATTCATATGGCAGATGCATGTAAATCTCAACGACTCACATGCCGACAAAGTATGTTACTTACGTGTAATATCTACACTCGATCGAGCCTACAGCGACACACAGTTAACAATATACATATATTTATTTAAAAAATATGTCTCATACTAAAATAGCTTTCTCTGTAATTGCGCTTCATTCTTTCTCTGCGTGTCCATTATCACATGATTACTTGTGCGTAACTTTATCATCATCATCATCATCATCATCACCATCATTATTTAGTCCTTGCAATCTTGGCAAACTGCTCGTCAGTGTTGGCAACATTATTGAATATTATTGTGACACACGTGATGATTGAACGAAGGAATAATTATCCGACGTTGACTGATTGTCGGTAAATGAGCTTGAGCTGCTGCCGAATAGTCGAGTATAATATGTACATGGGCGGCAAGGCTCAAGGGGATCAGCATCATCATCAGCGACGAAAACAACACTTATAGCGAGCGACAGTTTATAAAGTACAAGAAGCATCGTTGAAAGGCGCGCTCGGAGGAGCTTCATCACGCCTCCTCGGCTGCCTTCACTTTGTCGAGCGTGTGCACCGTTTCCGCTTTGCCGCTGGACTTGTTGCTGCAGAACCTCCAGCACTGGAACGAGCGGATGGAGAAGGTCGACTGCTTGAAGGGCTTGAGCTCGGCGAGGATGTCCTGGATCTCGTTGAAGGTCTTGCGCTTGGTCTCGGGAACGAAGGCGTAGACAAAGACGAAGAGGATGGTGCAGGAGGCGGAGAAGAAGAGGTAGGGCACGTGGGGGCCGACGTTGGTGAAGATGACCTCGAACATTTTGGAGACGACGAAGCTGGTGAGGCCGTCAAAGACGGTGACGATGGCGCCGGCGATGCCCTTGACGTTGGTCGGGAACAGCTCGCCGATGAGGAGGTTGGGCATGGTGCCGAGGCCAATCTGATAGACCACCTGGAAGACGATGACGTCGAGGACCGGCAGTAGATTGATGGCGCTATTCTCGCTGCACAGAAGAAAAGACTGGTCAATGAAAATGCAGCCATTGGGATAGGAGATGGACGTACTTTGGCTTGGGCGCGTGGTCGACGGTGAGGTAGCCGCCGAGGACGCCGAGGACGACGGCGCAGCCAAAGCCCGAGAAGATGAGGAGGGGCCGGCGGCCGGCGCCCTCGACCGTGAGGGTGCAGATGGCCCCGGAGACGAGGCCGACGGCCAGCACGATGATGGTGGCGACGTGCGGGTCGAGGGCGCTGTCGGCCCGGTCAAACATGGTCTCGAGGTACTGCATGGTGCTAAAGTTGCCGCTGAGCTGCTGGCCGAGGATCAGGGCCATGACGATGAGCAGGGCGCGCTGGTTGTTGGTCTTCATGAGCAGCAGAAAGTCGCTGAACTTGAACTTGAGCTCGTCGGCGCTGCTCTGGCCGCTGGCGTCGTGCTCGCCAATGTTCTTGCGCACGAGCTCGAGCTCCTGGCGCAGCTCCTCCTCGTCGCTGAGGCCCTTGAAGAACCGCAGCGCCCTGAGCGCCTCGGCGCTGCGGCCCTTGCTGACCAGGTAGTAGGGGCTCTCGGGGAACCAGAAAAAGCTCGCCAGAAAGAGCACGGGGATGGCCAGCATGACGATGCCGAGGACCTGGTAGGCCACCCAGGGGCCCACGCTGCAGGCAATCAGCGAGCCCGTGAAGACGTTCACGGCGATGAGCGTGGACAGGGCGCCGCGGATGTTGACGTCCGCCACCTCCGACACGTACATCGGGTTGGTCGTGTAGGACATGCCCACGCCGATGCCCAGAATGACGCGCGACAGGTACAGGTACTGCACGGTCTGCGCAAAAATCACCAGCAGCCAGCCGACCATGTAGAACACCGAGGTCATGAGCAGGCAGAGCTTACGCCCGAAGGAAGCGGCCACGTAGGCTCCCAAAAAGGCGCCGATCGTCGAGCCTATCACAGTCACCGATACCACCCACGACGATTGGTTCTCCGTTACGATGAACGGCAGGTCGTCCGCTTTGTGGTTCAAACGCTTTTGCATCGTCGTCGTCCAGCCGTATACCGTGCCCGCGGCCACCATCGTCAAAGTTGCTGCAACGTCATTACACTTCATTAGCCAATTAATTAACATCGCACATATCGCGAGCTGCCAATTGAAAGACCAACTCGCTCGCTGCTCCAAAATACATTTCTCCGCGGCGAGTGAATAAATTTCAATCTAAATTTGAAAGAACGCAGCAGCAGCAGCAGCAGCAGCAGCGAAGCTTGCAGATTGAAAAGCTCGGCCGAGTAGCCGCATCAGCAGTGTAGCTTTAGTAGGAAAAGTTTATGAGCTAGTTTACACTATACACAAAAAAGCTTTCATTCAAACTTTGCGCTGCGAGCCGTTTGAAAAAAAAAGAGAGCGAGTGAGTGGTGGCTGTCATTTAGCTTGAGAGCGAGAGAGTGAGGAAGCCGGTTGCTGCGGCATTAAAGAGTGAAAGGTCAGGTTGCATATGACGCTACTGCGGCATGAGGCACAGCGGCAAAGTACGACGACGAGTTAAATTTATGAGGAGGTGCACTTTAAAGTTGCATCGCGATTTATATCTAGCTGCTTTTCACTGGCTCGCTGCGTGCAAGCTCGACTCGCGCTGAATTTACGATTGTTGCGGATGCGAGTAGGCTTATTACCGGAAATGCAGGCTGCCCACTGCTTCCACTGCGTGCGATGGCTCCTCGGCTGCTTCGTTACCTTTGCCGCATCCATCTCCTGAATCTTCGCCGCCTCCTTCAGCCCGTTCACCGCAACCAACTGCAATATTGCGATCAACAGTCAATGACAATTATTTTTATTTCTTCAGTTTTTTAGTGTTACTTTGACTTGGAAACGTGAAACTATACAGATATCGGATGGCTTTATGTAATGTAATTTTTAAACCAGTTTTCCAAGTTTCAGTTTCCTACGCCGATCGTATCGTTTCATGCGGAATAAATTCAATATTTTCGCTCGTCGACGAGACATTGTCAGCCATAACCGCACATTAGGTATGGGTTTCATCGTCGATAACTCTACATTCGCAATGTAAATCCCGATAGCGCAAACTTGAATTTCACGGTCAATTAGCGTGGGTCTATAATTAGCGAGGCGATTTCGACAGAGCGCGGGCAATCCGACACGCGATCGACGTGCGGTGGCGGCAACACGAGGAAAGAAAAAGCACGAGGTCGAATAAGAGTGCGAAATGAGCAGTAGTGGCGACGGGAGGAAATGCGCGAATGAAAGTGAGAAATGCAATTAGCGCGCGTGCGAAATTGAACGCGCGGCGCGGCAAAGTTGCGCGCGCAGCGCGGCGAGCTGGGCACGAGTGCTGCGACGGCGCGCGGGCGTGCTTGCAGTCCGACAATCCCCACAGCTGACTACTGCTCGTGCAGCACTGGTGCATCGGTGCGCACGTGCGATATTTTGGTCGCGTCCGTGTCGAATCGATGAGAGAGAACGGGAGAACGAGGGACAGCTTGTTCGACTGGCGGCTGCAAGAAGGCCGAGAGAGAATGGGAGAGGGAGAGAGGGCGAGAAGAGAGAAGTGAAGTGAAGCGAAGTTGTTACCAGAGAATCGCTGGGTCGACTCATGCTGCTGCACTGTCTACGCACTAGCACTGAACACACTGGGTGAGCGACAGTGTCCGCTGCGAGGAGTATGTCGGCGGCTGCGAGCTGCTGCGAAGCCAGCCAGCAGCTCGAGCGAGCAGAGCTGTGCGACGATGCGACCAGTCGAGCGACAGAGACGAGCTAAACACGCGCAGGCGCCGCTGCCGCTTCGGTCACGGCACTCTTTCACTCCCGGCGCACGCGGGAAAACTCCAGGCTTTTTGACTTTTCCGACGCGCGATTCCGAGTACACCGTCTCTCCAATTTACTGTTTGCTTTATAAGCTGCTCGCGCGAGCCGGACGAGCCGTCGCATCCCTACTACTACAATTATACTCTCACTCTCTCTCTCCCGCCAAGATTTCTCGCGATGGAGGAAAGGGAAGTGCGACCGCAGCACTGTTGTCTGCTGTCTAGACAAGCTCTTACTCTCTCTCTCCCCGGTTGAAAAAAAACACGGGTTTTTTGACCAACGGGACACGTGTTGTTTTGTGTCAAAAAAGACACGTGTCCCCGATCAACGATATCTTATGATTT
>JAWWMK010002023.1:0-34564 GCA_035047105.1 Galeopsomyia nigrocyanea
TTTAAAGTTATTGCAAAAAAACCATCGAAATGAGCTATTAAATAATTAATTAATAGCTTTTGCAGTTTGCAAAATTAAACAATTTCTTTATTAAAATATCAAAAAACCCTTTTTCTCACCTGTTTTGCGCTAATTAAAAAATGGCGCCACCTTTTTTTTTCCAGGAACGAATCGTAATCATGTTCAGCATCACCATCCACACCTTTCCCGCAAAGAATATTTTGGGTTTCAGTTGACGCTCATTTTGGACTTTTCTGATGCCAGAATGCCTGGACTATAGAGTTATAGTTGCGAAATCAATCCAAAGAAGTAGTTGAGTACAATTTATCAATCAACGCCGGAGTGAATTCAAGCACGGATATAATTTTTTTTAAACGTATGAGTCTACTCATAGTAAAGTGGGATCATTATAATTGCAAATTATTGCTGAAATGAAAACGGGTTTTATTTTATATTTATTCACATTCGAGAATTCAACGTAAGGCTCAATTTGTAATAACAATTGACCACTTAAATTCCACGAGTTTTCTATTATCAAACAACCAGCTGATATATAATCTCGGGAAAATTATAAAAATAAATTTTTATTTTTTACTTCATAGAGAATATTTGTATCTTTTTTTTTTCTCAAACCGCATTTTCTTGTATATCAGCACTGGCATCTGTTCGTGTGTGCTGTATCTCGGTTATAAAACGCAAGGGAATCCCCTCATATACGAGGAACATACTAACACAAGGGAGTCCCCTGTGTTAGTATATTGCGTATTTAAAGCGGCGAAAAAAAAAACTTACTGAACACACGTACACGGGAGTGGCCGGCAAAAATACTTAGATAAGCAAGACTTCGCGAGTCGCCTCGCAGTCGTACGGCTCGAACGCATCAAGAAAGTCCACGTATTGCTCGTGCAAAAATAGCATAAAAGACGCCTTTTGAGCAGAGGAAGTTAGAAAACGACCGAAGCTTTGCTACTGAAAGGACCGATTTAATTTGAAGTTACGGTTTGATTTGAAATGTACGAGATGAATGGTTCACTGAATTACCGCGAAAAAAAGTATCGCGACGATACGGTTTTTCAATTGATCAATAGAAAGTACTTGACTTTACAAGAAGACGAAAGACGAATTAATAATGAACATTTGAAAGCGGTGAGTATATTTCCTTGACCTTCAAGATTATAGTTTGCAAATATATTTTTATTTGTATTTTATCGATAAAAAAATGATTTGTAGATAAGATAATACTACTCGGATATGACAAATGTAATATCTTGTTAAAAGCGATTATGTTGTTGCACTTTATTCGAATACATACATTAAAATGTATTTTTAAATTATTTATGATTATTAATTTCAACAATTTCGAAGCAATAATTTACTGTTTTCATAACGAATTTTATAAGACCTACTACGATTATATAGATCTGTTAAATGATCAATATACAGCAAAAGCTTTAAAACACGTGACCGACAACATGACACAAAGAATCAATTTATTTTCAGTTTTCTTCTACTCGACCTTCTATACGAATAAATATAAGTTAATGAATATTGAGAAACTATACTTGTAGTAGACCCTATTGTGAGTAAATTTAAAATATGCTCGAAAATATAGGTATAAATATACATTATTAGTAACACGTCACATATAATTTTGCGGATAGCATATTGAAGTAATGCTATGATTAATTTTTTTTATTGCGCGCGTAAAGGTATAAAAACAATTGTTTATGATTTCGAAAGTTTATCATTAGTACTTTTACAACACTGTGTGTAACGTCGTGTAAAAATAAAATACCCTACGAATTAATTATTTTAATTATCCAATAAAATATTTTTTAGGTGATTGAACAAATTTTCATACCTCTAATGAAAAAAGATGAGCTCTTTGCTGTCATGTACAAGAGAATCATGTACGGAGGAAGTTACTATAAGGGAACTAAATTCGGGAAACCGGAAGAATTTGATTTAGATTTTGTGGTCAAATTGCCTATTAATTATACCAAAATCAAAGTAAGAAATCTGAACTCTTTTGTATGAAAAAGTAAATAAAATACACACGATGTAATTATTTACACAATTGCAGATCGATGTCAATCATAATAATTACGGCTTCGTCAAAGTAAAATTAGACACGCAGGGTCCTATGCATTCTGACTGGGAAAAAAATAGGTAGGTACATTATTCCGTACTATGTACGCGGGTAATTGGTTTTGTTATTATTTATTCATCAAAAATTTAATGTTCACTTTCAGTAAGGTGTTATCAAAGTGGATCACAGATAAAAATTATTTGGATCAAAATAAATTCCGCGCCTGGATAGAAAAAGTGTTCACTTCAGCTTTTTCGGAACTGAATAAGAATGGAAAGGCTTACGAATTGGAACATGGAGGAAGATGTTATTATGTAAGCTAAATTTTTTGAAAAACTAGTCTTGTTAATACAAAATACAATACAATTTTGCACTTCAGTGTACTTTTTTCTACCAAGTAGTATTTTGGTATATTATTTTTTAGATAACGCATAGAAAAAGTGGCCCAGCTTTCACAATGATCATAAAGACCCCGACGGGGTCTATGATTGATGTTGATCTTGTGCCTTGCTTAGAATTCGACAATGTGCCATTAGATAATGGCTACAGACCTTTCACTGGACTTGTAAGTTTTTCTTTCTGAAATCAGAATGATATACAGTTAAAAAAAAATTACTTTTTTAGAGAAGAAGTTGGATGGTTGTTGCCAAACCTTTGTCTGCTACCACACCTGATCACAATATTTTATGGAGGCTCTGCTTTTATGAACAAGAAAGAGAGTTTTTGCAAGGAGATGTGAAGCCAGTGATTCGAATGATGAAGGTAAGTTGCATTATATTTCCATTTTTCCTTGTAATTTAAGTTTTTCAATCTTGTAGAAATTTCGCGATACTCAGCAGTGGAAAAGTATTGCAAGTTATTTCATAGAAACCTTATTTTATCATGAACTCGAAATGAACGAACATGATCTTAAGAACTTTTTGAAAGCTCCGAAAACTTGGATGTTTGTGCACGTGAGTATAAAACCAATTTTGTATCATACGTTGCTATCGTAGTTTTAAAAAAATATGTTTTTTCTAATCTTAGGTATTGAAAAAAATGAAACAAGCTTTTGAAAGTCATAATCTCCCATACTTTTGGAACCCAAAGCATAATCTTTTGGGAAAAATAAGTGCCTCTGAAATTCATGGATACAATGGTCGTTTGGGTAGAATTATAGCTTTGATTGACAATAAAATCGAAAGGGATCCTTTCATTCTTGCAGAAGTAGTTTGTGAGTATTATTAATATTATTCATTGTGTTCAGGTTCTTTAAAGATCTCATTTATAATTTACATTTCAGTGGGTCCAAATAAAGCTCAGGAATTAAAAATGGGTAAGATTTCGGAAAATATTGTTATGTTAAATATTCTCTAAGCTAAAGATTTATGAAAAAAGGTGCAATATAATTTTTTCATATATTAAAAACATTTTTAATAAAACAATAATAACATAAAATACAATAGAATTAAAAAAAAACTTTTATGTATTTTCTGTAGTCGACATTTCATGTAAATGATATTTTTTCTATTATTACTTTTCAGGGCCACTTCAAAACGGCATTTCAAGTATAACAATTTCACCAACAGAACAGGCTACCACCCAAACTCAATCGAATGAGTCTTCATATTGTGTAATAAGTTAATAATATTTCAGTATTATGGAGATTTATTTTTCATTTTAATAATTATTTTCAAAACTCTATCTACATTGAATTTATCTTTATCTATCTGTATCTATGTATTAAACGGTATATCAGTTAGTTATGAAGAAGAACTAATATCAGAAAATAATTTTTTTTTAATTTCCACAATTCTATTTATAGTTGAAAAATCAATTGGAAGAAATCCAAGTATTGGACTTTAGAGCACCCTTATACCAAAAGTATAATATTGCTAGTTTTAATGATAATGTTGCTCGTTTAAAATGAATTAAAGTCTTTTTTTAACTCATCATTCTTATTAAATAAACAAAAATGAATGAAAACCAACAGATACATTTCAGTTTTAAAAATTTATTGTAAAGATTATACATCGAAAAACAAAAATGAATTTCCACGAAATATAACGAATCGCACAACATTATAACACTATTATAATTCAGTGAAAATTGCATAACTCTATACTTGATACAATCATTTTAGACGTTTTTTTACCACCACAAACTAGTAAGAAAGAGACAGCAATTAATCAAATCAGCTAATATAGATCGCAATATTTTTGTAATATAAAACTGCACACAGAAATATTTCAATTCCTCTATATTTTTGTGGTTTTAACCACAAAACAGCGAACTTTTAATGCAATTGTTGTTTGTACTCATTGCATTTACAGCGATACAATTTTTGAATGATTGGAAGGTCAAACTCACATTGTTGTTTTATTCAAATAATACGCACAATGAAACGGCTAAAGGATTTTATCAACTCGTTAACTTCAATTTAACGAAACATTTTTCCGTGATTTGAAACTATTCCAATCACAATTTCAAACATGAAAATAGTAAGGGCTGCTATCCATCCTATAAGCAAAATGTGTAGAGCAATATTCAAATCAACTGGATTAATTTGCTGAATGTCACGGAGAAGATTTCTTTGAAAAGCTAAACCATCCAGCTCGGAATAAAATTTAATTATCCCCGCCTCTTTTAGCCTACATATGATGGAATTAAATTTTGAAAGTATCGGTGAATCTTCAGAGAAAAGCCAAGCTGTACCTCTCTCTAACAAATTACTTTTTGATATATGCACCGCTGCATTTGCAGGTAAAAAGAACATCAAATTGGCTTTACTAATCATGCAAGCGATGGGTTTTCCACTAGCTGGAAATTCAAGGCACTTTTCGAGAGATGTTTCTCCAACTAGCCGATTCCGAATTTTCTCGTTCCAAAAGAAATCTTTGTAACTGGGAAATCCGTAAATAGGAAAATTAGATTTTATCAAATCTTCAATTGAATCAATTGGATTTTGCTTGACGACGATTCTGTCTGTTTGGTAGTAGCTTTGGATGTATACGTTTATAATCAACCACATATAAATCAAAAGAATAAAGCAGACAGTCTCGAACTTACTACTAGGTTCTCTGAGGGTCGAAGTATTCACGAAAATTCTTATAAATTCCAAAGTAGGATTTTTTTTCAGTATGTACTTCAAAATTAAAATTGATAGAATGCAAATTAAAGTGAAAAATATCCACGATGCTGGTTTGAATAAATGAAAAAAATTAAACGTGTAATTCCCTTGAAGAGGGGTGATCATTTTTATCTCTTCGTTTGAGTAAGGGTAGGTTTGTAACCACCAGTATTCACGAAGAAACATATGAAACATCGAAAAATCTAAGTCTCCCGAAATAATTTCATTTAAATTATTATAGGGTTTTCCATCAGTATTTAAGAAGCCTTTAAACATTGTAAATTTGAGCGTAAAAGTAGCATTCATAGCTTTCATAATACTGCACGAAATTTTACAAAAAGTGAACTTACAAATATCACCTGGAATATCACAAACAGTTGCATATTTATTGAAAACCTTCGTATCGCTGAAAGCTAGCAGTTTGAGAGTGTAGCCATACATGTTTTGTAACTTTTCATAGTAGATGGTATTGCAGAAACTTGAATCTAGTTCAGATAAAACAAAATAGTAATTCAAAGTGACCTGCAGAGCTTCATAAGGATAAAAATGTTTACCTTCAATCATTAGAGATATGTCATCAATCTGTTGAAAAGTATGTTGAAAGAGGGTCCATTCCATGTTCACATTAACCATTGCAGCTACGGGATTCCAAAATTTCGGAGCTGCATGACTGTAGGGATTGAAAGTGTAGATAGCCAGCTGATTTTCTCGATTCCAGCACATGTAAACTGCAGATAAAATGTTGAAACTCCACATCAAAGGCAAAATTGTGTGAACCATTTCACAACCAAGTAAATTCATATTGGCAAGTAGAAATTTTGCTCTACTATTCCACCAAATGGAGTTTTTCAAGGTTTCCAATAATTCAAAAAAATCAATATTCTTTGGAATGAATATGGTGACGCTAGTGGCTGGGTAGGTCTTCCAGCTGACATGAATCGGTTCCAGCTTGTAAATATGACGGAATCGTTGATGTTTTTGTAAGGTTCCATTGCTGTTTTGTCCAAATATGTATGATGGAATTTTGTTGTCAAATGATGAAGTAAGGAACTTCTTTTCGACATTGTTGGAAACGTCGGAAAAAATAATCAGATTTGTCGCAGAATTAAAGCAATATTTGGTAAGCTGTTCCTGAAAAAAAAAGCAAAAAATTATCAACAAAAATCACAGGTATATACCGATATATTCGTGTTTCAAAAGTATACAAACGGTAATTTTCCAAAGAGAATGATCGACGTTTGATATCTTTCTCGATTTAACTTTTAATGGTTCTGCATCAATGAATTGAAGAAATGCAATGTCTAAGAATGCTGTCAGCGTTATAATGAAGTTGAATCGCATATTTGGAAGCCAAATCGTCACATTGAAATATCTCGAATCCACTTGAAAAGTGGCGTCTTACAGGTGGACTGTCTTGCACGTACTAGCAAAAGTATGATTCGCTAGCCGGGGACGCAAGTGAAAATCAATATTTGAAAAACGTAAGCAGTACTCGTTTAAATAATACGGCTTTATATACAGCGAGTTATTTTTACACCTCGATCGATTTTTCTAGTTCCAGCTTTTTCGGCGTCCTTTTGGGTAATATAATATTGCTATTTTAGCTCGATATGGATTTTGGATTATGCTAAGTGTGTATATTTTCTGTAGTTCACATTTCATGTAAGTGATATTTTTTCTATTATTACCTTTCAGGGGCACTTCAAAACAGTATTTCAAGTATAACAATTTCACCAACAGACCAAGGTACCACTCAAACTGAATCGAATGAGTCTTTATATTGTGTAATAAGTTAATAATATTTCAGTATTATGGAGATTTATTTTCATTTTAATAATTATTTTTAAAACTCTATCTACATTGAATTTATCTTTACCTATTTTTACCTATTGTATCAAACAGTATATCAGTTAGTTATGAAAAAGAACTAATATCAGAAGACCGGTTTGCAAGTTGTGAATGTAAGTATTTTTTTTAACTAAAATTAAAATTCGTCTAAATGAATGGGTGATATTTGATTTTTAGCCAAAAGCTACGACGGTGTCTCTCGAAAGATTTGGCGTGGTTCTACTCATAAACAGCGTAAGACTTATTATGATCGCATTGAGTGCTGATGATTTGTCCAGGGCCGTGAGTACTATAGTTTGCAAAATAAAATAATTATTCCAAACTTAATTCTCACTTTTCTATTTTAATTTTTGGAGCGAAAAAATCGGGTCATCTTTATATTCAACGAGTTGGTATGAAAATGATAAGGACACGGTGATGACTAAAAGACTAATAATGTTACGATGTCAGAATATTGTAAAAGTGAGCGTGTCAAGATCATGCCTGCTCTTAATTTGGTATACATATCTGGTGTAAGATAATGAAATATTTTTTTTTATTTTACCAAATAAAAATTCAAGACTTATTCAAATATTCAGTCAATTAATTTTCAGATAATATCGACGGCCATGTCTTACTTCACTGCGCTCAGAGCTGTTACGAGATCGTAACGGAAAAAAATGTAAAATCTTGATTTACATTGATTTTGCAATAAATGATGTTTGAACTAATAATAGAATTAGAAAAAATAAAATAGGTGACGTAGACAAATTGAAAGGTTTACAGGGGTGGTAAATGAAGAGACTATATTTGTTTAGAAAAATTATAAAACTTTTATTTTCGTAATATTTTCATGATGTAGAATTTTGTAAAATATTTACGTAATTACAAACGACGTTCCATATCAACTTTATGTAATAACAATTCTCAAATCTAATTTTATTTTAGTCTCGAAATTTGTCGATTCAGGATAACACCATTATTCATCAAATAATATTTCGTAGATCTAATTATATAGATATAAATATAACACGTAAATATTACAATTGTTAGTATTCTTGATATCAAAATGAATTATCTACCTAATATATAAGTGATGCAAATTATCTATATACAAAGCTGTTGAGAAATATGTTAAACTTATTGTTAAAAAGTCACAGCACCAAAGGAACAATTTTCAACTGCAAATCAATAACACATCTTATTATTAGCTTACTATATTCATGTTACATTTTTTTATAAGACGTTACAGAGTGAAATTAGTATTTGCTCTTAAAAGTGCAGTAACAAACTTTGTAACGTAGGCTTTTCACAGGAAAAATGTTTTGTTGACTGTTTAAAATATTTTATTAAAAATGCAAATTTTTATATCAAGGTTAAAGTACCTTATATTTCACTTTTAGTCGTTAAAAACTAGCAATCTAAAATTTCTTTAGATAAATATAAAATTTTTGCAAAATATCTTTTCTCTGCTCCTAAAAGTATTGTTTTGGACTAGTTATTCTTGCAAAATTTTACTCGAAAATTTATGCATCCATTGTAGTTCTAGTCAAATATATTTTTGGTTTTAAAGTGTGATGTTTTTAGTTATTGCATCATTAAGCTATAATTTTAGTATCCATAACTATTGAAAGATACAAAAAAGGCATAATATTGTTGAATTTCCATGTTATACTTGAACACAATAATTTTTTATGAAAATGGAATTTTTTTTGCATAAAAGAACAATGACGCGAAGAAAATATTTAATACTCAATTTCGAACAGTTTCAGAAAATTCTAATCAACCATTCATCAGACAAATGATGTTCGTGTATTATCAGTTGAAGCAGTCTACTTACATTTTAAAATGATTAAGCGAAATTGCATTCATGTCAGCCCATTCCGAAAAACTAGGGCCTATTTGACAAACACAACGTAGCATAGTTATACAATCACCTTCAGCACAGTGCAAGTCTTCAGCTTCACAACCAATCATATGCAAGTATACTGTGGATAGTTTGAAATTTTTCGGTTTACTATCGCCATACTCTAACTGTTTTCTCGCGCTATTTAAAATTTTACGAGGACTGCTAGATTTGCTTATACGCGTTGTCCTAATTATTTGATTTTCCGGTGTTTTTTCATTGATTGCTTGCATAGATTTACTGGGGCTATTTTTTGGTGTAGTAGGACCAGATGAAGTGGAAGCTGTTTGTTGATTTTTATCGGACGTCATAGCGTCCAACACATCCTTACCATTTTCGTTTGTTTGCACTTTGTCAAAATCATCAACAACTGCACACAGAGCTTCATTCCATTGGTCATCTAAAGAACTATTAGATTCTTGACTCTTCACTTTGAGAAGTTCTTCTTCGTCTACTTCATCACGGCCCTCAGGAAGAATTGGGACAGGCAATGGGGGTGTTACTGGTACATCGCTAAAGAATTCTTGGAATGCTGGTAGTGTATCTACACATAAGATCCTATCAGGAAATGTCTGGAATAGATTATTTTTACATTCAGTGAGTGGCATATAATAAAAGATTTGTGATAAATTTTAAGTTACTAATTGTCACTCGTTGATAAGAATGAGATAAGATATGTTTTAAAACTAATAATAACATCCATTAAAGATAAGATAAAACTTATAAATGAACACTATGTGATTGCAATTATCATGATAATGTATTTTTAATGTTTCTCATGAATAAAATTAAAAGTGTTAGAGTTACCTTCTTAATTCCATTGAGTTCTGATAACAATATCGGATAGTCGAAGCGATTGCCATTGTGAGCAACAAAACAAATAATGCCAGGCAACCTATTGATGAATTGGATGATTATGTCATAAGTGGTTTCATCGAATGGTCTCATCTGGTCAAGAAGATCATTCCATAAATCTAGAAAGAAAAATATTCTCTTGATTCTTCAAGTCTTATATTTATGAGAAAATAAATCTAATAATAGGAAATAATTAATAAACTCACTGGAAGCAAACGAAGCCTGTGGATCAATTGGTTGCATGGGACAAATAGGTATTGTCAACTTGTGGATGATTCTTGGAAGTGACAATTTGTTTCTTTTATCACATTTGATGGAATTCCTCGATGTAGCTACCATAGACAATTCGGTGATTTTTGGCATCTTTGTCCCTTTAATAAAGCCTGTCGTCTCGAGATCGAAAAACACGAAAGTCTCGATTTTGTTGTACAATTCTTCCCCGACGCACGTCATTTTTCGCTTGCTTATGTTTGTCACTTTCTTGAAAATTTTCCAAAGCGATCCTTTGTAACTCTGCGATATAAAAAATGCACAATTATTGTTATTGTTTACTTGCAGCACTCAATCGACGCGCGCGCGTACTGAATATAATACTTTGAATTTCTCACTGTACATTTGCTAATATGTGCATTAATAATGACGAGCGACAACGAGCGATGCAAATATGGCTTGATTTCATGTATGTCAAAACAATTAGTCACACAGTATTATAGCCGATAGGATCCCGGGAGGCGGGATGGCGTCTGCTATTTCAGAAGTCAATGGAATGATAGGTTAGACGACGCTCTGCACCAAACAAGCAAGCGAACTGGCGGCGAACTGCGTAAATAGCGATCGCCATTTTGATTTTCGGTGCATTTCCGGTGTGGGTATTATTGAAATTTTTGAATTACAAAGTTGATGATGTCTTTTATTTAGACTATATAAAATAATTGATATTTTAATAAATTAAAAAAAGCTTACTATCTGATACACACATGGTGTAATTAGCGTTAATCTTGCGATAAGTAAAATAAATTATGCGATGGGGGCAGCACCTTACGGGAATCAAACTGCAAGAGACCAGCGCGTAATTTTAAAAATTAATTTCACAAAAAATGCATTTGTTTGCAAATAATCAACATCGTGAGACTTCAACTATGCCACTTATTTCAATTAATAATAATTATAAGACGCAAGCACAAGTTATTAACAAATAAGCAACTAAAATTGATCGTATGACGTCACAATTAGCTGCGTTGTCAAAGCCCCACTTTTCCTATACTGCTACTGTAGAATGCAGATGTCAATCTTTTAGGTTATAAATATATAATACATAATATTGTTATTGTGTGTTTATTGGCCGTTTTATAAAAATGGAAGGTGAATCCAGTGAAACCGATAAAACTAGTGCAGCTTACATTACTAAGCGTGTCAATAAATTATTGGAAACTAGACCAGAAAATGATAAGGTAGTGTATTGGGTTTTCACTATAACATAAATAAATTTTTCAAAGAATCGAAGTTTTAATATAACAATTGACTTGCTTTCTCATTCATATATTTCAATTGTTGACAACTGGATGTATTTTTTTCATTTCAGGATACTATTGAAGCACTCAGAGAATTATCAACATTCTTCACTGAAAACACTGCAGAGGAAAGACACAACTTGAAAAGTAAAATAGAAAAGAGAAATGCAGCTATAAACGAAGAATTCTCATCTGCCTTTAGAGAAGTGAAAAGTGTATTGGAAAATATGCACAAAGATGTAGATGGTATGAGCGGATATGTCGAAAGTATGACGGGTAGAATGAAAACTACTAAGTCTGAAACGGCGTACCTCATTGAACAAACAAGAAAGTTACAAGCTGAAAGGTAAGATTATCTGGTAACGAGATATAATCCAGTGATAACGATTGGATTTTCTTTATAGTGAAAAAATTTCTATGCAACAAGAAATTGCTGCTGCATTCATAAAAAAGTTTCAATTGAACTCTGATGAATTAGCCATACTACATGGTAGCACTAGAGAAGCACCAATATCTGAGGAATTTTTTACAGTAATCAATAAAGTGCAGGTACAAAATGTGTATTCTAATTTTAATTGGGAGAATTTATATTGCTAATGAATAAAAAATTTTACACTTTCATTTTTTTTATAGGAAATACACAGTAACTGTAGAATTCTGATGCAGTCAGGTCATCAAACTTTGGCTTTAGACATTATGCAACAAATGACGTTGCTCCAAGAGGCAGGGCTTGAAAGACTGTATCGTTGGACACAAACTCAATGCCGGCACATTGAAAATGAACACCTAATTTCTCTACTTTCTAAAGCAATGAGTAAACTACAAGAAAGACCAGTTTTATTCAAATATATTCTTGACGAATATTGCACATCTCGCAGATCAGTTTTAGTAAGTTCATTCATCGATGCTCTTACACTGGGAAAGGGTCAAGGTAGTGATGCAAATCCAATAGAAATGCACGCCAATGATCCGAAGCGTTATATCGGTGATATTCTTGCTTGGTTGCATCAAGCTATTCCAGTAGAAAAAGAGAATCTTCTTACCCTTTTGAAAGCTTGCGACATGACGACTATGTCTGATCAGATCACGGAAGCCTTGAGTAACATTACAGAAGGTCTATGCCATCCACTCAAATCCAGGATTGAACATATAGTTGCAGTCGAAGGACCTTCCACAGTATTGTATACTGTTACTACGCTTATCAGATACTATAGAACGATTCTTAAACCTGTGATTCATGATAGTGTACTTGACTCAATGTTTAGTGATTTGTTGGAGTTGAGCGAGAAAAGTTTTGTCAGCAGGCTTCAAAGAGAAACTAGAATGGCACTTGGGGAAAGAGCTGAACCACCTAGTACTGATTTGGTACCTGCACCTTCAGTTTCAAGATTACTTTCACTTCTCAATGAAGTTTTATCAGTGGCAAGCATAGCAGAGGATAGAGAGAAGGACATACTTTTGGTAAGATGTTTTGTTTGTTCACCCTTGATAAAAATTTATACATTGATAATTTACATTTTATTCTTTCATAGATTGTATCGTGTATTATCGATCCTCTATTACAAGAAGTTAATGAAACGGCTTCGAGACTTCCAACTGTAGATATGGCTGTGTATCTGTTGAATTGTATGCACCAAATTCATTCCACTTTGGCCTTGTATGAATACATGGATCAGAGACTTGAGAGACTACAGGTAAATATTACTCGTTAGCGAGAATGACTAATTTCACAAATATTGATCATTTCTATTTTTAGGCTCAATCAGATGCTCAAATCGACACGTTAACTTCAGAGCAAGCTAGTTCTTTGGTTGCACATTTGAATCTGGGACCGATATATAACATATTACAGGGTCGCGATCAAGGGCCTTTATCTTCAATTGCAGGAATGGATCCACTTAGCATAAAAGAATTTACAGTAAGGAAGATTTCAAAGTCGATACAAAAATATTCGAACCATTGATAAACAACAATTTCATCATATTCTCTTTTCATTTGTAGAATAAACTGGAAGCTTTCTTGGTGATGCCGGACGTGCTATTACTACCGCAAATTTCCTTACTTCAGAGTAGCATTCATCGCAGTAATACACAGAGGCGAGCTTTCGAAGTTATTGGTGCAATTTATAAGCAACTGTATGAGGCCTGTCACGATCCCAAAAATCTTTATCAAAATCCCAATAGTCTTTTTAGCCACACACCCGAGGAACTTATGAAAATGCTTTTGGCTCATTGAATAAATACATTAATTTGAAAGAAAATATTCAGATGTGATCGAGAGAATGTACATAAAATATTATTTGAATAAATACTTATTGCTTGTTGAAAGCTTATTTTTCAGTTCCATGCGATTTTTTTGGATGGAATGTTCTATCAAATAAGTTAATGAGAAGTAATCTATTCCCCAACTCGCAAGAAAAATTAAAATCATTTATAGGCTATAGCACAACAATGAAAAGAAAATGGATATTTAAAGGGAGCATCAATCATTTACAATCGATAACAGACAGATGGAAGTAGAGGAGAGCCTATATGAATCATCAATGAATAAATTAATTACGATCGTTGAACGAAATCACCTGTAGCTCGTGAAAACTCAAAACTCCCGCTCAAAGATAGGCGCACGCACACACGCGACGACTCTCTCGCTCCTCCCACTCCCATTGACGGGTAAGATTGTGTGAGTTGGTGTGAGTAGCCGCGATCTCGCGGCGCATACCGTCGTCTCGTCGCCTCGAAAGCCGCGGCTAGCCTGTGGCGGCAGTCGCTCGCAGTCTCTTTGGCCGCGCATGAGAAAAACAGAGCTGTACTTATTCTTTGAGCCAGTCGCGCATATATATATATATATATATATCATACGTATATATATACATATACAATCGCGTGCTATTGTCGTTGTTTTCAACACAGCGCGCCGCTGCCGCTGTTATTCGTGACGTTGTATATCGCGTGTGCTTTTATACCGAGAGAGAGAAAGATGAGCCTCCTTGGCTGCGAATTCTAACCTCCGCGGCGCTGTTTGTTTCTTCGGTTCAGTGTGCTTCTCGCGAGTGTGTGTGATTAAAGTATAGCAAGAGAGAAATATTTGAGTGTGCAGTGCGGTGTCGCGCGATTTTAAGCAGAGAGCGAGACAGAGAGAACGTGCGAAGATGTCTCGGAGTAGTTTATAGTGGCGTTGAACTACGTATCCAGACTGCTGCGGGCAGCAACGAGGAGAAAAAGAGAAAAAAAACAAACAAAACGCAACAAAAAAAAAAATTCAGGAGGCAGAGGACCCGCGCCGCCCGCCTTACAGCGAGAGCGAGTGAGAGAGAGACAAGATGGCGGAGTCGAGCTATTATCAGGTGAGTCCGGGGCTCTCTTTTTCTCTCTTTCACTGGTCTTTCATACTCCATCGAGGCTTTTCTTCTTCGTCTCGTTTTACTGGCTTGTACTATCAAGCGACGTTGACGGATCGATGCTTCTTGTTGTTTGTTTACGTCGGCAGCGGAGAGAGAGAGAGAGCTAAACTTGCGCAATTGTCGTGCATTCTCGCGCGAGTGAATCGCGATTTTACGTGTGATACCTGTCTCGTAGGTGGGAATTTCGTTGCTTCTGCGAGATACCATTTCGGGGAGAGCTATGTTGCCTCGGATATACAGGTAATGCAGTCCGGTTGCCCCTGCACACTTGTTGCGCCAAAATAATCGCGGGGAGGTTGTGCGTGTGTATGTGTGTGTTCGTGCGTTGCCGAGGCTACGAGAAATTGGGCGGGAGAAATGCTTTCCGCGCGCGAGTTGCACGATTTTGAGCTCGTAATAACTTCGTTAGTTTACGAATCGACTGGGAAATATTGACATGTCGAATTAGGAGGAATTTCAGTCGTTGATTATGACTCGCTCCGAAATTCAACTTTTTCGGAGTAACGACCATTCAGTTAGCAAACATGTAAAGACCAATTCGATTCATATATCCATCTGTCTCAAATTCTTCGAAGTATCGTTAAAACTGAAGACGTCGTTTAGTTGGTTGGTTGGTTCATTCACGAGCATGTAAAACCAATTCGATTTTCCACGTTTCGTCGAAGCTGATGATGATGTTTGTTGGTCGGTGTGTATTAATTTTAGATTATGATTAAGAAGGCTTTATGGAATGAGAGTGACTTTAATTTTGTACGCCAAGCGAAATTTTATAAATAAATACGGGCCATTCGAGAAATCGATCGTGATTCCGATATATGCATCTGTCTGAATGATCGTAGCACGACAATGATTATACGTATATGTGAAAATATTAGTCGACTTATTTCGGCAATAATGCATTATAAGAATATACGAATTCTAAGTTTAATATTTTCCGAAACGAGAATGCACTTTGATGAAAAACAGTCCGAGCAATCAATGAATCTCAACGTATACACACACACGTTCGTCAGTAACGGAAAACAGAATCACAGTGACTAACATCGATTATTCCTCGTCAGTTTAAAAATAAACCCAAATAGAGATCCACGAGAAAAATCAACCTCGAAGCGTATATACAACATCGAAAAATTCTCGACACTCAAACTGAGGACAACGAAAACAAAGCGGCATTTATTCGCTTTACACATCTATCTCTCGCAAGAGAGAGAGAGAGAGAGAGAGAGAGAGAGAAAGAGAAGAAGGGTATTTGGCGAACGCGCCGGAAGAATTTAGGTTAGGAGGCCTTTTCGCTTCGCGCGAAGTTATATAGGTAGACCACGCGTATTTTTTTTTCGTTCGCCTTTTATACTGGACACACACACACACAGACACACACACGCACAAAACTATATCGAATCTTCAACAAGAAAGGGCAGTGTGCTATAATGTATCCGTTATTCTTTATTTTCTTCCAGAAATAATATATATAAATAGCAAAACTCGGAGAATTCGCGGCGGCGGCGGAAGAAATAAAAATGATATTTTCTGAGAGAAATCGACCTAATTTCGAGGTAAAACGGCGCCGACTAATAACGCAACTAACGTGCTGTATTATATATATATACCCCCCCACACACACATACACACACAGGTATATATATCAAGAGAAAGAGATCTCTCATGCGAATGTAGAGCTCGCCGCCGCTGCCGTCGCTGTTGCGATCACTTATCGTCGTTATATATTGATTGACAAGTCGCTCGAAGCTTTTCGTTTTCTCTCTCTCTCTCTCTCTCTCTCTACCTATGTGCCAATGGGGAAAAATATATCGATTATATACGTTTGCTCAATGAACGCGTTGATTCACACTGTTACATAGAGAGAGAGAGAAAAAAAGAAATAACCTTGGTATATCTGTGTGTACATAAAAGTCCGATGTCCTCTAGAAAATCAGCTGATTACACACAGCCATCGAAAGCGAAAGTAGACGAATTGCGCGCGCGAAGTGGAAAAAAAACGAAAGGAAGGTTTTTTTTTTCGCTCTCGAAATCAACGTCGTTCGTCGTCGTCGTTGCCTGCGTGTGGCCAATTATAGCGTAAGCCATTTTCGGCTGTATAAAAGGCTGTGGATCGCCTACGCTCTATTTAGGGAGCTGTCTTGTGTGCAGCGCGAGAGTGTCAGGTGCGTGCAGGTGTTTGCTAACTAACAAAACTTGCGTGTCTGTGCGGTAATTGCTTTCGTCATTTACGCCTTTATTTTCTGTATTTCGAATAACTCGTGCTGAACTTGGTCATTATCGCGAATGTATTGATATTATTTCGTTTGATTAGCCCCGTAATGTTTCTTAAAAAAACAAAAAACAAATTCATTCAACTTCGATTATCGCACGAGAATGTGAAATGGAAATATAAACTTCGCTTCGAGAATCACACGTGTATATGACGAAATCTATAAAAAAAGCACTTTTTTGAAGCCCAAAATGGAACAAAAAATTTTGGACGCTAGCGCTTCCGGAGTTTTTTCCTCTTCTTTTTGAAGGTATATAGTGACGGAAAATACTCGTGAACATTGGAAAAGTTTACAGGAACTATTTAAGTGAAAATAGGCAAAACACGTCAATTTGTTCAAAGGCTGATTTCTCGGCTTCGAAGACCGCTAAAAACATTTTTAACCAGTCAAAATTGTAGCAAAAAAGAAGACCTTTCCGTAGGAATTAGTTTTGTTTCAAAATAATTATGCGGTAAAAAGTTATCAACAAAATAAGAAAAAAATTCAATCTTCGATTCGTTAAAAATATGAAAAAAATACTGGAAAAAGTAGTTCTTGGGGACTTTTCTAATGTTCCCAAGCATTTTCCGTCACAATATACCTTCAAAAAGAAGAGAAAAAAACTCCGGAAGCACTAGCGTTCAAAATTTTTTGTTCCATTTTGGGCTTCAAAAAAGTGCATTTTTTAAATAGATTTCGTCATATATACGTGGATGTGCAGGTGTCGCGCGAGTTCGTGATCGACGCAACCTGCTGTGCAATAGAACCGTTTCACAAAAAAAAAGGAAAAGAAAAGAGAAGCTTTTTCTCTTCAACAGGTCACGCGAGTGAGAGGAACACCGGATATATACACACAGACAGAGAGACAATCGCACATGCACAGATGTGTTTTAAACCATCCGCCGACGAATTGAGAAATATACGATCTCTCTCCAGCTTCACATTTGCGCGCGAAAATTGCAATCGTTTAGCATCGTAAATCTCGTCGCAACGGCCACATTAAACTTTATTTTTAGGGTTCGCGTACTATACTCCTCTGGAGTCTGCTGCGCTTTTGTTTAGCGAATGAAAATTCGACGTTTCTTTTTACACACAAAATATATTTCTTTTCATTTCCCATCATTGCTTAAACTTCAAAAGTGTATTCCACTCACGTATACACGACTTTTTTTTTTACAAAACGGTGCGAGAAGAAAGGTATAATATGGGATAGGTATCAAGAAAGAAAGAAAGAAAGAAGGAAAGAAACAAAAAAGAGAACCACGAAAATTACCGAGCGAGTTTATATAGAAGAGAGAAAAGTTTTCGAAGTATATGTACAAGCCGAGAAAGGAAACGATGATCCTTCACTTTCTTTCTCGCGCACCGTTATGAATGGGAGCAGCTGCTGCCTGCTGTTTCTTCTTCTTCTTCATTTAGGGTAGGCTCTTTGAGAGTTAAGCTATAGTTGCGTTCTATAATTGAAAAAGTTAATTGAATAGCTTATTTTTAGTATGGGTGTAGGTTGAATGATGAGAACCCAGAGAGTTAGAAATGTCACTTGTATATTATATGAACGTTGGTGTGCCGTACGCAGACGGGCACTACAGTTTGCGGACCTACGCGGTTACAATTGTTGTCGTCTCGAGAGTTTAGCCGGCGATGCTAACTCGACGAGTGGTCGTGTCTATCTGCCTGTTTACCAGGGTGCAGCGTAGCCTCTCAACTCCTAATTTCCCCTCTTCAAGGGACAGTTTCTGTCTTAGGCCGCGAGGAGAGGGAAAAGAGGACCGCTGAGAAAAGCGCACCCGTGGGCCTATAAACGAGGTCCGGCCGGAAGGGTCAGTCGAGAATTTATGACTTTATTACCGAGCCGACTGAGCCCGTCGGAACTCGCTCGATTTTTTCTGTCGTTTAGAAAGTTGGAGGAAAATCTAAAAGGGCTTAAGAACATTTGGCAGGCACGTGCGGTGCAGACTTTAGAAAGTCTGCGACCCCACATTAGTAATGAAAAAAAAAAAAAATTCCGTGTGTGTGTAAAAGTTTTCTTTCTCGACGAAAAAGAGCGAGAGAGATTGATAACTTGTAACTGCCTTGTTGACTCTCGCCATACAAAACGTCGACAAGGTATATATGTATTCCTAGATAAGACTTTAATAAGTCTTTCGTTACGGCACATTTGAATTTGAATTGCAATGTTATCTTTGGATAACAGAACTATACACTCACGCCCTATTTTTAGATTCGACTCGATGCCTCATTTCGCGTTCTTTCTATCTACCTTGGCGCGTTGATGAGATACTAATAAGACCAAAGGTGGACAAATGAGTTGAGCGACGATAAATCTCCTCGTGAAAGAGTTTAGAGAAATCAAGGTCAGTCGGATGTGTGTGTGTGTGTGTGTGTGTGTGTGTGTGTCTACGATGTCGGCGATGGATAAACAATTGGCCGCGCCGGAAATATTATCTGTGCAGGTTGTTTCTAACGAGGTGAAATCCATGCAGAGGTGTTTGTGTTTGTGTATACCGGAAGTTGATCGATGATGGGTGTAGGCCTCTTTTTGGTAATAAATCATGTGTTGCCGAGCTGTCAACGCGTAAAAATGAAAGCGTTTTGTTCGATTGAAAAGTTGCACAAAAGTTATATCTATGAAATGAGTAGTATCGGATAAGTGATTCTCGGTTACTTATGAAGAACAATTTTCATATAAACTTCAACGCAGTCAATAACCTATTCATTTTAATCATTTGTAAGCAGAAATTTCCAAAAATTGCATTAACTTTCAAAGCATCTCGGTGGGTGAGTATTTTTTATGGAGCCCACAGACCGACTTTGCCGACTCGTAATTTCGGAACGCACAGACAGATTTCAACGAAACTTGGTGTGTCGAGTCTAAATAATAATTCATTAGAACCTTGAATTAAAAGAAGGGGGGGGGGGGCAGCAAACTTTCAAACAGCATCGAATTACTCATAGCGGCTCACTATTTGTCGGCAATTCGGTCTGACAATTTCATTTTTTTCAATTGATTTCTCTCAATTTTATCGTTTTAAGGTAGTCCTATCACGAATCACTAGTCAAAGCAACAACTCAATTGCAAAATTAAAAAAAAAATACATTTATTCGTCTTTTACGTGATTCACAATTTACAAATACTCGAAACATAAACTTTTACATCTCCGTCATAATTTATTTGAGTCTAATTTCTATGAAACAATTATTTGAATACTTGATTTGACTAGCAAAAGTGTCAACCTAACCTCAACTTTCGTATTTTATTATTAATAACTATTTTTATTCCGCGACGATCCAATATTTTCTCAATTTGAGATCGTTTCAAATTACTTTAATAACACACACTCGATTTCTTATCAAAATCTGTTGTGTACAAGTAATCAAAAATATATATTTTACGATGCATAAGCTAGGCTCGCCATAACAAACTGTTATAAGCGTAACGTTTTTAAACTAATTTTACTATTTGAAATGCTCGATGACTACTTGAAACTTCGCATACTTGTTCTAGAATATATCTAGTTTCATTACAAATTTAAATAAGATCCCTTGTTTTTTGATTTCATGATAGGACTACCTTAATGATAATAAGAGTTCAGAGTTGGAAGTAATTAGATAATTTGCCATTTTTCAGATACAAAAAATAAATCTGCATACACACTTCGTAAAGAATCCCTATGTTCCTATAAAAAAGTCGCAAATTCGCACCCAACTAACTAAACCAACAGCTATATCAAAAAAATTTCTCTCCCTCTCTCGTTCACTGAACGAATAGATCGCTCACGCGCTACTCTCTTTCTGGCATTGCTCTCTCTCTCTCTCGCTCTCTCGCTCGCACATACCTTGCCGTTATTTTTCGCCGCCGCGTGTGCACCGACTGTTGACCCCATCGCTCGCTCTTTCGCTCTCTCTCGGCGCAGATGTTACGGTATGCATGAGAATAGCTCACGCGCGTGTAGGCGGAAAGAGAGAGAGAGAGAGAGAGAGAGAGAGAGAGAGAGAAAAGAGAAGAGAAACGTGTATGATAACACAGCTCTTCTTTTTTTTTCTTCATCCAAATCGTGTTATGATTGACGAAGTGTTTTTTAAAAGACGTTAAAAAAAAGAGGTATATAAACCGAAAGCTAATATTAAACCGATAGCGCGATTGCTTTGCAAAGTCATCAATCGGCATTAAAATAACCATCGTTAGCGATGAGTAATTCACGCGCGTGTGTGTCACACTAAATTATATAGTAAAATAATTGTTTTCCTATCTCGCACTCCGAATGATTAATCATCATCGATAGTCTAATATACATGAAACAAATGTCAAAATCTTCTGAAAAAAAAAGAACGAAGAACCAGACCACGTTGTGTCGAATATCATAATCTTATCAGATATTTATCGCGATTATATTATTTACAATCGATAGCTCGCTCGCTTTTATTTTCATTCTCACAAACGACAAACCTATAGCATATATATATACACGCGAGTGTACACGTGTATCGTATATGATCGAGCGAGAGAGGCAGACAAAAGAGAGAAACGCGAAGTGGAAATCCATGTTTATCGTCGAAAAGTGTCTGTCGGTGATAAGAAAGATAACGAAACAGTTCGCGACTTTATATATACACGACAAACTTTTCATCAGTCGCTACGGAACCTCATTACCGTCAATAACATCTCCTTACTTGTCGTGCGCGCGTGCTCGAGTGTCGCATGTGTGTGTGGTGTGTTTAGTGAAGTGTATTTTTTTTTTAGTTTTTTTTTTGTTTGACATGTGATGAACGATGTCGTCGTTGTCATTGAGTAGACGAAAATCCAAGAAACCCAAACCAGAGTACCAACTGTTTTGGCAATGCGTTAGACCTTGTATTACGGTACGGAAATATATATGTATTTATTCGTGTCGCTTGAAATCAATGGTTCGTTATGTGTAACTTAAGATAACGAACAATATGAAAAATCTAAAATTAATATAATCTAGAGAGAGTTGGCATAATGCCCTTGTGATATTCCACACCGGGGCTACTCGCTGCGGCCTTGATAAGAGTGTGTGACAAAAGCGCGTTTCAGCTGATAAAAGTCACACATTTATATTCTCTCTCTCTCTCACACACGTCGCCGATGGCTATTATTGTAATGTAAAAGCGTGTACATACATATGTTGTGTAACAGTGATTGTGATTTCGATAATAATATTTTTTTTTTAAATCGCAAATTGATAATTGTTTAAGTTGTATACGCTTGTATGAATATTTTACGAGGTATTGTGTGTATGTGTGTCTCATGTGCGTTATTAAAATGGCATTTAGTCGAAACATAGAATACGATTGCGCAATATTTTTAGGCCGGTCGAGTATGATTGTGTACAGATTGTAAAACGTGTAATTTGAAGGCTAAACAAACAACAATACAATTGTCGTGTATATGTATCCGTAAAGAAAAAAAAAGCAAAGACACGTGTATGGAATAAACGTCGAGTTTACACAATTCTTATCGACTGTTATTAAACTTCGCTTCGTGAAAATGAAATTTAGATAGCGTCAATCACAATATCATACAAGTTTTCCAAAAGATGTGAATCTCGAACGAAAGACAGTGAAAATTGGGAAAATTGTCGAGGCGAGTTCTGAAATGTATTTTAACGTTATATATGTATATGTTCGCAGGGCGATTACATAAGGCACCCGGTGTTGTACGAGTTGTCGCACAAGTATGGAGTGGCTGGCAGTGACCAGGTGCCCTTGCCTGCCAGACTCGACGAGCTACGTGAGCACATACGACGGGAAATACGCAAGGTATATATATATACACACTCACTGTATTTTCATTATTATTATTGTTACTGTCGTCAAAATGAAAAAGAAAAAAAAGGAAAACCCCTCTCACTTTTCTCTGCGCGCGTTGTGTGTGTGTGTGTGTGTCTGTGTGTGTGTGACGCAATTACGATGTTGAATCATATATATTCGAACGATGGACGATGATTCATATACGACGCGCGTTTTAATCGTAAATAACTTTGGCGTTATTTTTACAATGTATTTCGAGGGAGACCCGCCAAAAAGTCTCTAGATATACGTATATCATCTATGCATACTCGCTGCTGCTGCTGCTGCTGCTGCGACTCTGCGAGGATGACATTTTAATGCAAGGCTGATATTTCTTGCACGTGCGAATTGTTTTGACAGTCTTTTTTTTTTTTGCCATTTTAAATCGTGATTTTTTTTTGTTTTGAAGAAGTAGTTTTTGTATAAATTGTAATTATACGTAAATTAATTCATTGCCGCCCTGAATAATAATTCCTCTTTTTCGGACGACATTCTCACGCGGTACAAGGTAACAACAACGAGTTTTATTCAAATAACGTAATTGTGAAATTCAAACAAAAAAAAAAGTTCAACGTCAATTACAACATATTTAACGTATCATCAATTTTACAGGAGCTCAAAATCAAAGCGGGCGCGGAGAAATTGCGCGAGGTGGCGACGGATCGCAAAGCGCTGTCGGACGTGGCGATGATCGTGAAGAAAGCCAACAGCAAGCTGAACGAATTGCACGCCGAATTGCAGCAGCTCGAGAGTCAAATTATCCTTACTCAAGGACAGCCGCAGTCGCCGCAACAGAATCACTCCAATGGCCAAGGTATGATACATTTTTTTCTGTTAAAAAAATTGCGTTAGACAAGATAAAAAAAATGGCAACGCATTAATATTCTTTTATTTTTTATTTATCGAATATTAAGCTCAATGGAAAGCAATTACGTATAACAGTGCGGCAGTCGAGTCGTATATGTATATATATGCATTTACTTTGACTAAATGCAATTGATGCTGCTGTGGGCGCATTGTTTTCCCGCGCACTCTGTCGCGAGAGAGTCGTTACTCGCTCATTGCCACTTCCACTTTAAACCTATTAGTTTTCAATTTGTTTCCTCGCCCCCTTCTTTTCGTTTTATTAACTTCTCGAGTTACGCGATTTATTTATATTTCGATAGATCGTCGGTTTTGAAATCTATACAAGAAAAAATTCATGCATCGTACTTTTGAATAAATGGCAAACGAATAGAAGTTAACTGTTTGCAAAGCTATAACGTTTTCCGCATCGATTGGATTTATAGCGATTAGTGTCTCTCTCTCGCTCGCACAATCGCTTGTAATAGACTCGTGTTATCAACTTGATTGACGATATATGCACATACAGCATAGGTCATCAGATTTTCTTTTCCCCTTTGTTTGTTAGAGTTCAACAAATGATAAATACGCTTATAAATCATGGGACTTTCTAAAAATAGAAAAAACAAAAATGTGATGCAACGTCAACATAAACGAACTACTATTCTAGATTCTAGCAGCGATGAGCGAGAAAGAAAGAAAGAAAAAAACGACACAACAATGAAATTTTCTCTCACGTGCAATTTCGCACGATGGAGGGGAAGGCATAAATTAACGCCGATTAGCGTATGTATAACGAAAGGGTCGCACGCGAGAGTGTGCTTCTTTTCTTCTTTCGTTCTTCGGGTCACTGGCACTTGTGCGACTTCTTCTTCTTACTTACTTGCTTATTGCGAGCGGAATGATCGATGATACTTAGATGGAAATTAGCGCGGATAGTTTTCTTCTGTGTGCTGGATAGTTCGAATATAGACACTTTTTTTGGTTGATGATTTACGATTGTAGTTTTTGGCGAGGATAATGTTTGTTGGGTAGTGTGATTTTTCCTGATTTATCGCGATGATCAAATGAATTGAGCTTGAGAATACAAGTGACGTAGCGTGATTGTTGATAAGCGCGACAGGTTAATCATTGTAGCTTGGTTAAGTTTTGAACAAATGTTTTGAAAAAAAATATATAAATTTATATTGTTAATGATTGTAAATAGATCAAGAAATTTTACACTATGCTTTTGACGCTGGTATACATAAATTAATAATACCGAAATAATGAAAAAAAAACAATAAAAAAATCCTATTTCTCGCCTTTGTGCTGTTGTTGTTCTTCGGCGATTGAGGATAATAGGCGACGATGCTTGAGAAACAGCAAGAAAACGACATGGAGATTAGGGTTACACACGTTGTAATTTAGTTTAATGCAAAGATTACACGACCGACCTTTGACATAGTTAGAGTAAATTTCTCTTGCTCTTTTTATTAAAATAATATCTCTATTACTGTGGATAATTTTATGGAATGAAATTTATTCTCTAAGTGGATGTATACAAAGAATATATATAGTTTGTATAAAAAAATGTTTTGTGTGCTATTCAGTGTTCCGTTAGATGGCGTTTACCTATTTTATACTTTGTTATTTAACAAAGATTAACGCTGACGATTATATATTGTGATTCGAATTTATCTTGCCTCCAGTGATTAGTGTTGCCTTAACCATTTCCAATTTTTCCAAAGATATTTCGTCGATTGATTAAAGTTACGTTCATGAAAAATCATAGCTACATTTAAAATTTCTTCATTAATAATTTCATTACAATATATATTTTCGCAATAAACACTTCTTCCAAAAATTGTAAACTTGATGGCTACCGAACATTATAAATCTAAAATCAAAACAAATGTAGACGTTATACCAATACTGCCCGTGCACTTCGTCAACACTAAGACAAATTATCCATGAAAGCAAGCGCAGCCAGTTATCGTCAAAAGAAACGAAATTATTTCATAAAAATTCAATTTTCTCGTGAGCCGCGCCACGTAAATTAAGTAATTCCCATACCCCCCACTTGGTAATTCGAATTTGTCACAATAAACGTCGCTAACGACTTCCCCTTTTCGAGAAACAGGAGAAAGTTTTTTAAGTACACTTGATTTCTTAATAGAACGTCACTCCATGTAGATAACGCGCCGCCGGTATATCCAAAGTAATCGTCTCGACGCTTAATGTTTAATTAGTCCATAAATAAATCTGCGCCGCGCGCGCGCGACTTATAAAACTGGGTGAAAAAAAAATCCAGAAATACGCGCTGAGGTTTATTGCTTTCCACGCGTCGCTTGCTTGGTTGAGCTTTTGAGATGACAGTTTTGCAAGCTGGAAGAGCTTTAAAAAAATATTTAAAAATCGGATAATTTATAATTTATAAAATACCTGCGGTAACTCATCGATTAAATCAAACAAAATTCTTGAAAAGTAGGACAACCCAGCACCAATATAATATCCGGAAGCCGATGCGGCAAAGTCAAAACTGTACACAGCAATGCATATACAAGGCGGAAAGAATCTCCACGCGCCAGAGTAACGCGGTTTATTTATAAAATCACGAGCGAAGAAGAAGAAGTTTTAGTATAGCCATCATTTTCGAGGACAAATAAACCCGAATTTTGAATCGCGCGCGGCACGGGAAATAAAAGTTCGCCATCCGTGAATGTCATTTAATTTTTCCCTTGCGCAATGTCGTTATTCGAGAATGAAAAAAATATATATATATCGAGGAATGTCAGAGTTTCGCGGACAATAGAAAGCAATTGGCCCGATTGCTTCTCTCGCTCGTTCGTTAACCAGTCGAAATGGAGAAATATAGTGTTCGGACGAACTGCGAACGTACGAAAAAAAAAAAAGAATCTCGTTGCGATATATATACGTAAACAACGTGTTGAAAATTGAATTGGACGCGTCTAGGATTCGCAAATATAAATTCAGTGTTGGAGTTTATTGCGAGCTCGGCGTAAAAGGTTTATATTGGCGCATATAAAAGCGTGCAACAGCAGCTTCTCTCTCTTTCTCTCTCTTTTTTTTTTTGCCAAAGAAATATAACTGCGCATGTCTTTATTACGGTGTGTGCGAGCGTTTCGCTCGTACTTTCCTTATTTATTTCGAATTACGTAACCATTCGCAGAATGCCTCCTCGGCGAAAGAACAATATGTATATATCGCTTGTATTTAGAGTAATGAAACGAACGTGGTGGAAAAAAAATTATAAAATAAATATATTTTTCGAGCAAAAAAAAAATATTATTTGTCTCATGCGAAAATAGACTTGTACGTTTTGGAGTAACGACAAAAATCATCAAGCCCGACACGATTTCCGTGGTCGCGCGAGTTTTGCCAGAAGCAAATATCGTATTACCTGCGTGAACTTGAATAACCCACGCTGAAAATTCCTCGCAGGCAGAAATTCTATGACGGCTTTTAAACTTCTTATTGTTGTGATCTGCGAGATTCGAATGAAAATTAATTTTTTACTCGCTTACTGTGATAATTTCTTTATTTATCTTGTGATTGGTAGCTTTGTTTATTATACTAAATCAATGAGATGGTAAAATTAATTTTACAATTTTAACTTTCCTCTCGAGTTCACGATTTTTCATTAACATTCCCGAAAAGCAAAAAATCTTTTTTTTTTTGCACTATGAGAATCATTGAAAACGCGTGTTTACTCGATCAGAACCTGACAAATGCTCGCAAGTTTCTTAACCCTCCCCGCAATTTTTTCTTCGTTCCAGCGTGACGAACTTTCTTTTCAGGACTAATTGGACAGCCAATTATTTATTGCGTTTCGCCGCCGCGCGCCTTTTGTATATGCATCTCCATATCAAATTGAATTATTATACAATTAATTTCGAGCGATTTTTTTTTGTTTGCCACCAAGAAAAAAAAAAGGTACAGACACACTTAACAAAACGGAATTTCATTGGCAAATACGCAATTTTCAATACGAACCAACCAATTATCTAGTTAGAACAACTTAACGGTTGGCTCGTTGTGCACGGCTAATTTCATTTTTTTTTTCTTGCCGTATACACCGCCGCTGCCGACCGCAGAGAAGTTTCCTTCTAATAGCTAATGGAAAGAAAAAAAGAAGCTCTACCTTGGCGTCTACTTTTTTTTTTCGCGACGTAACTGTTGATAAATGAATTTTTTTTTGTTCGAACACGGTTTACATTTATGAGGATAGCGGTACGAGTGCATGGAAATTGGATACATCATTTCTCATTGAAACGATAACTAGCGAATTTTCGAATTCGTATTATACGTTATACGAAAAAAAAGGAGCGAATGGAAACCCACGCTAATCGCCAAATAATAGCCTCGACGACGTAACGTATGATCGTCGATCCATCAAAGTTACCAAATTCAGAGCTGCCGTCGTAATTTCTCAAAAAACTAAATAAAAGAAAAAAAAAAGCAGATCTTGCCGCAATCGATTTCATCATAACACACAACAACATCCGTCGCACCCGTATAGCATTTTTTGCTAAAAAAAAAAAACTTTTATAGTATATGTATATACGAGAAAGTGCAACAGCCAGCAGCAACAACACTCGGCGGCAGCGGTCGTCAGCCCGGAAGTTGGTGTCGCGCGGGCCTTATTGAGCGCATCCAGGCTAGTATTACGTGCATCCGGAGGGGCTCGACTTGTACACATACACACTGTCTCTCTCGAAAAAAAAAAAACAGACGCCGTATATGCATATTTACGCGATGCAGTTGCAACTACGCCGATTGAGCTATAATAAGACGCCGAGTGTGTGTGTGTGTGTGTATGGTTTCACCTGCGGCGACGTTTAGGTTGGACGATTTTTTTTGAGAGTATTTTGATTATAGAGAGGATGAACGGATGCTTGTGGAGTTTTAGTTGCGCGTGGTAGAAGTTATTACAGCTCGATATTCGTTTTGAGTTTCGTAAAAAATGTCGCTAGATGGCTTGAGATCATATTTTGGATTGTCACCTAAGGCAGTTTGTTTTCGGTTGCGGATAAATTATTTTGATTGTTATAGCTTGTCAAATTGTACAATATATTCGTACCTTGAGCGAATAATTAGTTTGTGTAATTGTTTGTCTAATCCACGTTTCGAAGTTATAAAAACTTAAAAATATAATTAAAAAAATCTTCGTTATGAGAGTACCACAATTTTATCCTTTACAAAATCTACATTCGTACTACGTTTATTAGTTCCTTTTTCAAATTTTAAATATTCTCCCAACATACAATAGTTATAATGCCACAAACTAAAAATTTCCATTAAAATTTTCCAATCCGACACAACAACTCGCAAACCTTAAAAGTCAATGAAAATCTTTTTTTTTTTTCATTCATTTCCCTCTTCTTCAGTTTACCGATGCATTAGTTCAATCAAATTCCATTCATTAAAACTATATGCGACAGAAGCCTCACCTTTTCATTACCTTTTGTTCGTGTGAAATTGAAACTCCATTACTGATTTAAAACGTCTCTCTTCGAGGAAGAAAAGACAATGCGGGATTTTTCATTCGACGATAGCATGCAACCTGTCTATCAACGAAATTGAATTGATAGACGTATACTATATATATATATTTTTTTTAACACCTGCAACAGCGACTTTCCCCTTTGACACTTCTCTGAGTGACGTTCGTTCGTTTTTTTTTCTTCTTACATCCTCGCGTGTTATCTAACCTCCTTACTTTACTTTGCCTTCTGACTCACCGCGTGCATAAGGAAATTGTCTTCTTATAAGTGACTTCCGTGCGCTGCTGCATTTGCTTGTCTAATGAGATATCTCCGAGATTCTGCATGGGAATAGAGTTGTTTCGGATTTTTTGTTTCCTTCTTTTCGCGAGTTTGAAGGTAAAATGCAAAATGCTTTTATATGGTTCAGCCATAATTATAGAACTTCAATATATGCATTCCAACCACAACAGTCACTCGACACGATCGCGTAAGAAATAACTCGACAATGATACACGCAATAATTCAATTTCAATAAAAAAAAATACAATCTTCGATATCCATCAGTCACACAGTAATATAATTGTTTCCTCGAAGCGAGATGCAAAAAAAAAGCACAGTAGCAGCTTTAACCGTTCGATCGCATATATACATACGCATAAAACTGCCTGTACGACGTCGGACTATATGAACCGCTGTCTCTATGAATAAATCACTTACAAAAGGCAATACTCTCCATTATGCTTGTGCACAATAAACCGTTGTTCTCTCGTGTATATACACATACACTTTGTTTTTTTTTTACGCCTTTAGATTGTTCAGGGTTTATTAAGTATCGTGCCAATAAATCCCTCATCTTCTCGTTGATTTAATACCGTTGAAGTTCTTAAGACGAAAATGGATATTTTAACAAAAACGAAAAGCCATACTTTTTAGCCTTCACGGTCAGCTACATAATCACCTATGATTATGTACACATTGCGAAAGAAGAATCAAACGTCCGTTGAACGGATAGACTTTTTTTTGGTTTTTTTTCTTGCATCTATCGTAATGACAAAGCATCTCGTCATTCTCTTACTTACTTCGATTCCGTTATCTCTCTCTCTTTCGAGTTGTCCGCATCTGGCAGAAGTGATAAACTGCACGTAACAAAAGCTGACGCAAGCAAGAGAGAGAGAGAAAAAAAATGAAGATGTTATACGTCATTCACTTTGCAGCTGTTGCTGCTGCTGTTGCTACAGTTGGCGATGATGATAATAACAATATGCACAAGTCCGCGCAAGTGCTAAGTGACCGATAATGTCGTTAGTGTGGCTTTTACTCGTGAGCTTTTTTTTTTATTTCTCGTCTTTGGTTCGATGGTTAAATTCAACTTATTCTCTTCCGTTTCCCATTGAAAATATATAAATGAAAAAAATAATATATTTCGAAGAGCGTAATTCATAGTGTAAAAAATGAATCGAATAACAATATTTTACTTTTTTTAAATCCTAACGCAGTCTACCTATTTTGACATATCAGACATGCGTGATTTAGAAGAGTGAGTAATATACACATACACAGGCAGACGCAACAAGATAGAAAGCTATGAAGTCATACCACTCTTATAACTTTATCGCGCACCACAGCTGCAACAGCATGGAGAAATAAAATATTTTTTAATCAAAAAAAAAAAGAAAAAAATTTCAATTAACGAGAAATCCAATTTACATAATCATTGCCCACATTATTGCAATCCCTACGTCTTTTTTAATCAAAGTATAAAGTTTTGCGCGAGTGTCTGACTATACACGGAGCTCGTAAAATTTAACAGCTATATGTACTCCTTGCAGAGAGTCGCAATGTCGAAATTGAAAATGTAAATTTCGCGAGAGTGAGAGAGTTCATTTGAATTTGATTTTGTAATGCGCGTGAAATAAACTTTAATCGAAGATTTATTACGTGGCCTCTTGAAATTTCATATTAGAAATTGTAATTCGTGCGTATTATGCAAAAACGTGACTTTGATGAGTAGAGAGAGAAAAAAAAAATAGTGCAAGAGATAATATAAATGTCACACACTTGTGCGTCGCGCGACCTTGAATACTATATATACATGCTTAGGAAGTTATGCTTGGTAAACAAAAGTATATTCTGAACGAAAGTTAACGACTTAATTACTTGTGTAGGTAAAAGAATTTTCATTTAGGAAAATCGTTGGTAATTTTTTTACTGTTGTTGTTGTTGAGATTTACGAATAATTACTCTCGACACGAGAAATTACCTTTTCAGCTTTCTCGACTTTCCACAAAGAGATTCTCGCGCGAATCGATCGATCGATCTTTCTCTCTAATTATCCGTCGGCACGCGCTCTCGTTTTACAATGCAGCTCGCGTTCACCGACAATTAAAAGCGATACATACATATGAGTGTTATGCGTATCGAAAGCTCGTTGATGATTAAACGCTGATTTTTCAACGAGACAATGCAATTTTCATCGTTTAATATCACGAGAAGTGAAAGTGAATTTATAATTTTCACGATTAACTTGTAAATTAATGCAAATCGATAATCTTAAAGTAATTATCAGTCGAAACGAGCGTATCGAAAATAAATCATGAATCACAATCTTCTTTTGAAAAAAAAAAAAAAAAACTTACCGCACACATTAATACAAGCAGACGTTCTCCTCGCGAGCCACTCAACCTTCTTATACACTCTTCGTTTTTTTTTTCCCACTTCTCCGGCAAAAATTATCGCGAGAGTACGTTGAACTCGCGTGCACGCGATGATTTATTATACATAAGTTTGTAAACTATATCCAACTTTATTTTTTTTTTTTTTCATTGAACTACGTACACGTGCAGTCCTACAATACGACAGACACACCTCTATGTATATTCTCTCCGGCGGGTGTGGTGTTATAAATTCTTTTTTCGTCTGCTATACACATGGCGTTTGTTTGCGCACGGAAGCTTTTATCCGCTTGGAAATTATATGCATGCTATAGAGTAAACGAAAAAAAAGGTGCAGGATACTAATGTGTAAACGAAGATGATTAACCTTGTTGATTTTTAATTTTACCGTTGCCTGATAGTTACATTGTTTGCATACGAGACACGGTTTTGGGAAAGTAATTTAGTTGGAATATGAGGTAAAATTACGATTTTCTAGTCTAGACGAGTTACTATGTAACTTTGATGTTCTTGTTTACGTTTTCTCAACGCGGTGTGTTTAAATGACTCCTCGTATATCTAGGCACTCACTTAATATCGCAGAAAGTTTAATGGAACGTAAAAGAAAAAGTTAATCAACTCGTCGTCACTTAATAGATCATAAGGAAGTTATAGTGTCTTTTAAATATAAATTCATTTTGATTTTCTTCGAGTTGAATACTTCATCATCTCAATTATCTGCATGCGCAGCCATTTTAAAACCGCAAAACGGAAACAGGTAATACGTCATACTCGACTGAATAACGACTCGTTAGAAAATCAATTTTTCAAAAAGACATAACGTCGCGCATTGTTATCGACAAATTTCCCGATAGAACGAACAAAAAAAAAAGAAGAAAAAAAAAGAGTCTCGACGAACGTACAATGCCGTCTGGAAATCCAATAACAGTTCGTTTATTCCTTCTGAATGGCATCGTCATATATACGTACAATTTCTATACACAAAAGAAGTATTGTGGATTATAAAACATTAATTTGCACTCGCGATCGAAAAACTTTGTTTATTTATTCTTTGTTTCGCTTGGAAATGTCAAAAGTTTCAAAACTGTTATAAGCACTAACAAAGAACCCTCGGTGTATCCTCCTTATCTCTCGTAGACTGATACTCGAGGTCGAAGAAAGACGCAATGCAATGTGCTGCTGGGAAAAATCGGCAGAAATAATCGACGTAAAGCGGGTATATACACTTGGCTTCATGACCGCGATTTCCTCGCGATTTTCACTTGAGAACAAGGAGAAATACCCGTTACCATCGTCACTTATCTCTCTCTCTTTCTCTCTAGCGAGCTGACTTCCTGACCTATGATCTAATTTTTTTTTCCCCTATTTTTTTTTCGTGGTTTGGTGAAAGTGAGCTTGTTAGGCGAATTTTTTTACTGTGATAAGGGTTTTTTATGTTTTTCGATATGAATCTGTGTTTATGATGTATACTCGTGAATATTAATGAGTCGGGTGTCGTTTTAGATTGCTGCGATAGAGAGTGTAAGGCTATAAATAGTAAATATATTTTTTTTAACGATGAGTAATGAATCGTAGAATTTCGAGTTGGTATAATCGAGTATTAAAGTTGTAATTGCTGTGTACTGAATAATTTATGTCTCTAAAAGTTGTTATATGTGGTCGTGAGTGTATTTTATGTAGTGAATTCAGCAGAAACTTTTTCAACCACAAGCCGATGCTATTGATTAGATAGAAATATTCCTACTTGTATTTTCAAACATCAAAATAAAACGAAAAAACACTGTTCATCAATCGATCATTCAATCAGATAACAAAAAAAAAACTATCATTGCAATTAGATCAATAAACTCCGTCTGACAAATGATCCCAAAGTAAACATCATACATAATTATTTATCGAGAATAATTTATTATTTTTTTGTTTGTTTCGTGAATACATCGTTAGAAAAGGCAGCATTAAGCTTTCGTCTCACGACTATGGCGAAAGCGCGTCAAAAGCACACACACATGCACACTGGGAAACGCAATTACGATTATGATGCGGCTTCACGGCTTCTATATACGGCCGGAACTCCGTGCAATTACCGCGTGAAAAAAGAGAAAGAGAGAAAAAGAGGACGGGATACGGTCTTTTCGTTTTTGTGCTCAGATACTCCTTTTTTTTTGTTTGTTAGAGTTTAGTTTTTTTGTTTTGCTTCTTTTTTATCCGTTGACGAGTTTTCTATTCGTTTTTTTAGACATTGTCTTTAATTAGAGTAATTTTTTTCTTTTTTGTTAAAGAGTGTATTCGTTGTTATTGAAAAATGTAGGATTTATGATAGGATTTTTAGTTTAGAGTTTACAGTAGTTAAATAAATTTATACGATATGTTACTTTTTATTTATAAATTTTGTTGTTCTTATCCACTGTGAGATAGTGTTGAAACGAATCTATTCTTGCTTTACTCCACACACGGCAAAATTCATTTTTTTTTACAATTTCGATTAAATCTCTCTCCATCCCACAGCGAACAAACATCACACGACCCAACAGAATTCACAAACCATCCACCACACAAAAGAAACATTGTAATCCAGCAATTTCATCAGCACACAAATTCTCCATTCCACGTATAGCATATAAAAATTTCAGCCGTTGGGGTCTTTATCAAAAACTCATTTCCGTTATATCTCTGTGACAATAGCACCAGTGTATATACATATGGCCAAATCCACAAAAAAACTGCCGTAACTTCGTTCGGGTTTTGGCAAATTAAAAACTCGGGGTTACGCTCGAAATGATTATATTTTCTCAATCTACAACAC
>JAWWMK010002043.1:0-34546 GCA_035047105.1 Galeopsomyia nigrocyanea
TATGTATATAAACCCCGCATGAGCTTCAATATTCGCGCGCGCGCGTGTGCACATAACGAGCGCGAATAAAGTCGACTCTGTTTGCCGCTTTATGAGCTTCACCGCGAAATTAGCGCGCCCGCGAGCTAGCCAATGGAAAATTCAGCACGCGCCACGATATTGCCACGCGCATTGACCGCCGCAGCAGCAGCAGAGAGAGAGAGAGCAGGGCATTGATGAAATGCGAGCAGAGCGAATAAGCGCTGCGTGCATTCGCGTTGAGCTGATGACGATACACGTGAAACGAATGTGTATGAGAGATCTTTTCATCGAAATTTTCAATTTTTTTTTTCGTGCTTTAATTCATGGCTTTTTGAATTGCCGGAATAACTTTTGCGCGTGTAGATTTTTGTACGTACTTGCAGAGCGAAACGCATACACGATTTTTACGAAAATATATATGAGAGGAGTATTACTCGGTTTATATATTACATCCAAACTTGTATATGTGTATTTCGACATTAATCAGGGAATTGCGTCGTTCACCATTTGAGTGCGTACACTCATGTTTCGAATGACCACTTTTTTTTTCGGAGTAATTTCGAAATTTCAATTTACCGCCAACGAATGAGAATCCTTTATCGAGTTTTTAATACCCAGCGGAAGGGACGGAGAGCTTTTCAGCTTTTGTTCGCTACTAAATTCAATGGCAGACCGCACACACATACGCATACAAATATAAATGAAGTCTCGCTGTTACGATGACCGACGCTTGATGAAAAATGGGTTTACTTTGGCTAATCAATCAAATTTTGACAGTTACTCAACGGGAAAGTCACCAAAAAATAGCCGACGAAAAAAAAATCAAAAAGCTTTCGAGTATAAATTCATTGTCTCGGTAATTTGGTGAAATCGATACCCTAAAAATCTAAACTACTATGAAGAATGCGGTGTATGTGAAATTCGTTTCAGAAGCCTAAAAAAAATATTCGAAGTGCCTCGTAAAAAGCCTCACAGCAACTTTGATCGACTGAGCAGACGCGAAACTCGCTCGAATAAAGACGCGGCGATCCCCCCGCGATGAAATTTCACGCGACGCGTATCCCCCTCGGGACACTGCAGCACCGACCACCGAAATTAACGCGCGAGCTTTCCATTGTTCCTTGGCATTGTTCGCCATTGCAGCAGCCGCATAATACGAGCGGCGCGCGCGCCATACCACAGTCTTTCATTGTTGCCCATTATCGACGTGCCGCGTATTGACGGAAACTTCTTCAGCGCGCGCGGGATGAGGCATGTTCCCGGGGATTTTGGAGCTTTTTTGATTGACGGGATGACGCGTGATAGGACTTTGTGATCGGTTGCATTTAGCTTGATTCTATTTCGCATGTTTGTTTCTACTTGTGTGTTCGAGATTGAACGCAGACTTTTCACACTCAAATTGACGATATAACATTCATTCGCTCGCAATTTTACAGATGAATATTCATACGTAATTTTGTACACTGGCATGTTATACACATTTCCGAACATTCTCACTCTGCAATTTTTATTTGTCTCATAACCCTCACATTTGTTTAGACTTTGACAGACTTTCACCGCAAGAACATGCTTTTCAATCATCGAATAAATATTGTAACATTCAAGAATATATTTACAAAGCCTCTTTTTTAATTTCGTATTGTGTTGAATTTATTTCACTCTTCTGAACGTTCTCTCGCAAACATTGTGTGTCTGTTTTAGTTTTCATTCAAAGTAAATCGCTTCGATTAATTGCTAGTAGTTTTCTTATGTAATTGACTCAATTCAAAGAATAAATTGAATAAAAGCTGTACGATACAATGAACATGAACTAATTAGTATTGTCGGTCGACGGTTTCACATCAATGCTAACGTAATTCAATACTCGAACCACATAATACCGTTGAAAGCATGACACATAGTAGGCAAACACATTACAATGCATTCAAATGAAACACGACTCGAAACACGATGAACATGTACGTACCTTGTCAATGTTAATCGGCATTAATCCTATTAATTTCGTCAATGAATCGTCGCGAGTTGTAAAACCGCAGAAAAGAATAACTTTTACGACAAAAAAAAAATTTTCAAAGCTGTTATTTACCACCAACGTGATGTATTCCAACATAGTAATAAACAACAATAGCTCTTTCTTCCGCCCGAAAATCGAAGTTTAATATAATCATGCGCGCGCGCCTCGCTTTAATAATGGATATCCAATTGGTCCCTTATCCGTATAAGCCGACAAAAAAATGTTAATTTAGGATGGGAGGAGGTGCAGAAAGTTACGCCTACGCAACAGAAAAAAAAGGGTCACGCGTGACGTATACGTATACGCAATAATATAACGAGGCGAACTTCGACGCCACCGAGAGAGAGAGAGAGAGAGAGAGAGAGAGAGAGAGAGAGAGAGAGAGTGAGAGAGTTGACTCGGCCAGAGCTGATGGTTAATGAGGCCGAGAGACGCGAATTTATGGTCCCCCTATGCACCACGTTAGCATCGTTTACTCTCTCGCACGCGCGGACCTCTTTTTCTCTCTCTCTCTTCCGCTTCGCTTTTAATTAAGTTTTTCTGCAAAAGTTCGAATTATAATTGACGAGGAGGTGGAGGCTAAAGATTCGCGTATAAGCTATACTCTCGCGTTGGTTCCTCCGACGCGGTGCACGTAATTGGGCGAGACGCGCTGCTTTTTTCGTCGACTCTCTGTGGCGCCCTTTTCCTCCGAGCATAATTAAAAACAACAAAAGATGCTCGCGGAGTCGAGGTTTGATAATTGCAAAGTTCTCGTTTTATGGAGGCATTTTTTTTTTTTTTTTTTTTTTTTTGCTTCGTGGGGTACATAATAATTGAGTCATGTGGCGAACGCGTAATTTATATCCTTCTTGCGAGTTTTACAACGGTGCAGATGCTGTGATGGAATAAAAACGCTGAGGCGGAATTTAGTCGATATCGAATTCCGAATGAAACGGTGGAATTCATTCGTATATATAGAAATATGACGTTGAATTGGATTTACTTCGGGAATGACGATTGCAATCTGCAATTTGTACGCCTCGATCGCTATATACGTCTTATCGATATTTTACAGCAGCAGTATTACTTTATTACGAAATTTAATGTAAAAATGGCAAAACTTCTTTATCTTTGAACTAAATTGAAAGTTTCGTTGTAAAATGAGCTTAAGCAAATTGAAATCTTTTCTGCAAATTGACGAGTATGCTAACTCCAAGTAATTGTAGCTAACCTTCCGTTACTTTGTTTCTTTCTTAATCTTATTCCACTGGGTACAGTACTACTTCTTGTCAGATCTCGCGATTTTTTTCCCCTTCGCCCCCAGGCGCGTCTGCGTAGTTACAGCACTTTTTGTTCACTCGTCTCATTTCTCTTTTTTTTTTCTTTCCTCTCTTTTCTTTCTTCTCAAGTTGACCGGCCGTTTTCAACGTCAGCGAGTTTTTAAAAAGTATACGCAGTTTACCGTTGGCTAAAAGTTGTTATTTAATTGACTTTGTTCCGGTACGAGAAACTGAGATTACGAGGATAATGAATTATTTATAAGCAAAAGTCATATTACGAGTAAGTTTATGGAATTATTAACGTAATTTGTTAATGGATCATCTTTTTTCGCTTTAGTGAAGTAAAACGAAAAATTAATACTTCAAGCCAACAAAAGAAATTTTATCGAAATACAAGCAAAAAAAAAAAAAAAGATGCCCCTCATTCTCTTAAACTTTCAACGTTTCTTATTTTTGCTAATACCAGCGAGATAAAAGCTGAAGAATTTATCAAGAATCCCTTTGAAATTTTTTTCCTGTAGAGCTTCAAAACTTCGAAGTATTTCACTACCTTTTAACTTTTTCATTTTTTTCTTCCTCTTTTATCATCCCTGAATATTAGATAGAATTGAAATTCATGTCGAATAAAGTAGGCGAACACGCGATATAAGATGAGTGGCACGTCAATCGATTGTCGCATCCTCGTATAACATAAAAAAAAAGTAAAATACGCGGTTTTCGGCTGTAAAAATTTGCACGCGCCGACGTATTTCCGTTATCTTCGATCCGTCGATCTTCTTGTCGTTTAAAGGTGACGCGTCAAGTCAAAATATTCCCCGTCGAGTAAAGCACCGCGACGTCGTATAAAATGCTAATAAAGACTTCATTCCTCGGTCGTAAAGTGTGCGCTCAGGGCTGGCGAGGCGAAACGCGGAGAAATATCGCGACGCGAGCTTATTACGGATGCACGTTGCGCGCTCTCTTTCTTTCTTTCTGTGTTCGAGAGGAGCCGGCAGAAAATTTGCGAGCAAAGACGTCGTGCCGCCGCCGTCTCCATTGAAAATTCTGCGCGACTTTGTCGGCTCCGCGAGGTAATGATGATGATGAGGCTGCTTTGCCGATGAATTATTCATTAATCGACGATGATAAATCAAGTTACTTTTATTTATTAGATTTGATACGCTCAACACGCCTAATGGCATCATTTTCTTTTTTCTTTTTTTCGCTGAAAGTTATTTGATTTTTATGCATGAATTTAGTTAACGATATTATTTCGCTCGATTTGATATTCAAATGGACGAAATCTTGAATTTCGTCTAATGCAAACTAAAGTGTAGTATGCAAATAGATTATAGGAAACAAATGGCACACGGAATCAATCAAAATTAATGCAACACATTTGAGTGAATCGCAAATGCAAACAGCAAGCAAGATAAATTTTCCACGATAGCAATCATCGAAATAGAATGAGAAAGAAAAAGAAGTGTTGGGATATTACAACGACATTCACACAAATACATCTCTCTGCTGCGAGGAAAGGAAAGGGACTTTTATGATTTTCTGGGAGGCCCAAATTTTATTGCTTTCCCTTTCCGCTCAAGGAGGACCGAGGGATGCGCTTTTCTCGGGTGCAGCGGTCAGTCCGGAAGTAGCCGATGCGACAGCCAGTCGCATCTTTGAAAGACAGTTCACATTAAGTACATTCAGTGTTTTTATAATCAAGTGTGTGTTATTAATTAACTAAAGACATTTCCAGTTTTTTCTATAAAAGACATTTAAGTGTATAATCACGTACTGCGTTACGTGCTACTTTTATTCAGTATTATTCACTACTTTTATTCATTTTATTCTTTGTATTATTAATAAAGTTTATTCTAATAATACTTATATTTGTGAATAAATAACGACAAGAAGAATACGAAACGAACGAAAGAAGTAAATAGTGTACAAGCGGGAGCAGTGGAGCGATAGAAAAGAGAGTACGTATCTCTCGAAAGCCTTCTTGAGGAGCTGCTGCAGGCAGCGTCGCGAAGAGGAATAATCGAATCGCGCCGGCATGCAAACGAGCTTGCGCGCGCCAACGGGCTTCCGCGACGTTCATTAACGTCGCATTACCAAAGCGCACGCGTTCATTACCAATTTATTTTTTTTTTCTCTTTTTCTTCGTCATCTGCTTTCGTTGTGTACGTCTCCGGAGGGCTTTTTCTCTCTCCCACGGGAGATGTCTCTTGGAGCTGTGTGCGCGCGCGCGCGCGAGCTTTGTTTGATTTTCAAATGCGAGCACTCGGAATACATGCATGAATCAGTATTTTCCTTGATTCGATATGCTGATGTAGAGAGACAGACGGAGCAAGAGCTCGTCAGGGAAGAATAGTTTCTGTATTATTCCAGTAGGTTTAATACGCTACATTAGCGAAATTTCCTTGATATACTTGATCGAATTTAATGTCTTTTGAAATTAACGTTGATTATCGTAAAAAAGCATTGAATCTTCAAACGACAGTAGTAAACAACATTTCAGTCAAATTGATCGTGCGTGCGAATTGGAGGCATCAAAAGTGGGCACTCGCCGATACATATAACGAAATATATCATTGCTAAAATATATACATGAGTACTCACAAAGAGAACGACGTTGTAGATGTGCAGAACGTATTTGAGGAAATTGACGGAGCAGCAGCCATCGTCGCGGGTGCGTATGCGAGTATTGGTGCCAGGTAATCTCTCCGAGCCCTTAGCCATTTTCACCGTGCACCTGCTCACTCCTACTCCTCCACCTCCTCCTCGTCAACTCCTGGCCACTGCTTATACCCACTACTTTGACTTCCTCCTGCTACTACCGCGACGCGTCGTCACCTTATCATTGTCCTGAAACAAAAAAAAAAACAAATGAACAAACGTTAATTTTAAAGATTCATCAATTTTGATTAAATTTGTCTTTCGATATTATTGGTTTCCGTGTCGAGCGCGCGATAAATATTTATTCGACCACTCGCTGCTCAATTTCAACGACACACACGCGCGCGCACGTTGTTTAACGTATATATACGAACTAAATTGCGTATTTGTCAAAGCTCGTGCAATTTGACGAGCACCATACTACTCCGCCCCCGAAAGATAATTACATCGCGAGGTGCCATTGTATATTCGCGAGATATATGTACGATCGATTTATGTAGATATACGTATCACCACCAGCGCCAGGCACACAGCGTGAGTTCAATTATTTTCACACGAATGGGGATATTCTCTTCTAAGCATGCTTTTGACAAGCGATCGCGTATATAGCACGTCGTTCTTTATTCCGCAATTCCCTATGGAGTTACATATTCGCGGAGAGCGAATTTACACTAACGTAATACGGCGGAGCTTGCGCGAGATTGACAACGCATATGCTCTTTAGCTTATATACGAGATATAAATTTATCAACGTTACATCCCCCCCCATCCCTTGGCAGCGGACCAGGCGATTTTCGCTTAGGCGGAAACGATATAAATCGTCGGATTTTCACGCGGCGCGCGTCGCCGTCCCTTCGAGAGCTCAGCGGAGCTCCGAGCAGACCCGCAGTTGCACTATGTGTGCGAGCAGCGCAGCGCCGGCGACGAGGGATGAATTTTTGAGAAATTAGAATGTAAACTCTCTCTCCTGAGGTGAGAGAGTTATTTCCAATGTAAAGCCTCCAAGTATATATTTGCCCTTCGGGGGAAAGTCAGTTACTTTTCGAGCTTGCACCTTAATCTTAAAAAAGATACGAGGTACATTATCATTCTGCATTTTAAAATAGATAACGAGAATATATATCGGAAATAAAAATATATGTTTCAAATCCAAATGAAATGGTTATCTCTTTGATGAATTACAATACGTTGGTGCAAACGCAATCGAAATTGAGCCGAAAGCTTCAATCACTCAATATTGACAAATCGTCGAATATAGTTGAGAGTGGTCCAATTAATCGGAAATAGAAACCTCCATCAATTTTTATCAAAGGTCAATCTTGTCGACAAATACTTTTAAATAATTTCCAGTGACCACTCGAAATAACGCGTAAACGTTAAATTAACAAAAAAAAAATCAAACGAATTACCTGACAAAAATTGAAAGCTCCATAGAAAACAAAATAAAAATGTTACGCTTTGCGATTGCACTCCCAGTCACAACGTATGAAACCCATTAAATCAGAAGACATCTCATCTGCGAAAAAGAAGCACACACACACGTGAAAAATAGCGAGGAGCGAGCGAGCGAGCAAACGTCAGAGTTGAAAATTGAAACAGCAGCAGCACGCGACAAAGGGATAGCGCGTGACAGCGCAGTGGCGACTTCTTGTAGACAATCTCGAGCCGAGAGTGACACGACAGTTGTAGTTTGTTTTAGAGGACTCAAAGCGCCTCTCTCTCTCTCTCTCTCTCTCTCTCTCTCTCTCTCTCTCTCTCTCTCTCTGTGTGTACGTACAACATACCTGGCAGCCTTCCAATAATGTACATTCCCGAGGGTACACTCTTGCGCAACGCGCGCGCATGCCCCTGCGAGAGGATCTCACACGTATATATATGACGTCGTGTCCAAGACGTGTATGTATTGTCACGCTCGCTTTTAATCATTCAATTGCACACCGCGCCAGACGACAGACACTTAAAATTTTCGCTTGTTTCGATTAATGCTGTACTGTAAGTGATGGATTTATGAAAAATCTGTCATTGCAGTTTGTGTATAAAAGTCTTTTTTTTTTTAACTTCAAAAGATGGTTTCGAAATGTGACAACGGAATTTCCAAACGAAATTAACTCACATAATTTGTATACCCCAGATGGTTAGGAAATAGACAATTGCTTAAATGTGGTTAGCCACGGAGTTAATTTAGATAAAGCAATGAAATTTAATTTAGACTCCTTTCGATCTCTTTTAAGCTCATTATGTCTTTCACAATGGAGAGATGCTCGTTCTTCTTATTATTCAACGCGTGCACTAGCCCATCAAGACAAGTGAATTGAATGCTACACCCAATAGTTTATTACGAATGCTTGAACCGCAGAGATGTTTTTATAAATGAAGTACTACCTTCTAATTCAATGAGAATAGATCAGTACATTTTTGTGAAAATTCTTCTGAAAGCTATGACCCACAAATTTGTCGTTATATTTGAGAAAGCAAAGTATATATTTGTCCTCTCAATTAGCTTCGGAATACGCGCTATTGACAGAGAAATAACGGTTGACAAAAAAAAAAAATCAAAACTCGGCGACTTCTCAAGCTAAGACGACGGACGCAGATTATATCTCAAAGAGGAATCACTTCCTTTGTAAAGGAAGAAGAAGAAGAAAGCGAAGGGCAAAGTCATAAAAGTCAAAGACAAAGGCGGAGACGCGCGCGAGAATCGTATAAGAAGCGTGAAAGCACAAAGGAAGTGAAACCGAAGAAAAAGATGATGGCCGATAGGAAAAGGGTGCGACTAATACGTGGGCGCGAATATCACACACGCGAGAGAGAGAGAGAGAGAGTGCAACACGTATATATATAATACAATAAACGCAAAAGCGGTCGCGTGGCGTGTGCGCGTAGGTGACGTTGGCTGCACGCGTGCCGAGAGAGTTTATAATGTATGCGGAGGCGTCCCCCCCCCCCCCGCTTATTTCGCGCGCGTAAACAAATGAGCAAAAGCGTGGGGCGCTTCTCGCTCCTTTCGTTTCTTTGCTGGTTGTATGTGTGTGCGTGTGCTTTTTTTTCTTTTACGGGCGCGCGTTTTGTTGGGCGTGCAGCTATATACACGATGGGCCGTCCGCGCGCGTCGACGTTGGGCTTTTACGACCGTGTGAAACTCTCTGCTATATATGCTCTCGCTTGCTTTCTTTTACCAGGGTTTGTTTTTTTTTTCTTCCTGTTTTCGAGTGCGAGCACGCCTCGATTCGATGTAAGTGCGTGCACTCGGCTATTCAATTATTGCGATTTTATGTATGCAAATTGGCTTTAACTCGATTTTATTTTATCTTCCTCGATCGGCGGATCAGCGCGGTATGTAATTACTTTTTTCTTCTTCTTCTTCAGTTCAGATGTATTTAAATTCAATTTTAGTGTTTCAGATTTTTATTTTGTTGTGGGAAGTAATTGTTTTTTGACAAGTAGAAATTTTAACGTATTACTTCAAGTAGTGAAGATGATGTCTCATGCTGAAGAACGAATGAAGTTTCATTTTTTTATATTTGTGCTCTTTTGTATGGCAAGTAGCTAAACTTTTTACAAAATATTTTCCAAACTAATTAGCCTTTCCAGAAAAAAAAGTGAAAATAACTTCCAGAAATAAAGAAACGAACTTTCAAAAGCTCTCAATTCAGCATTACACCAACACACGTTTATTTTCAAAAGTAACATAACAGCAAAAAGCTAAAAGCAGTGAAAAATGTCGGCAAACATTCGAAATGCACTGAATCAAGTAATTTTACCCGCAAAGTCGGTTTGAGATTGGCGTGTGCACTGTGCCTTTACACTCTCTCACACTGCGCACTTTTGGATCCTAAATCTTACACTTCACAAGCGCGCGCGCGGGGAAGCGCACCGCGCGCAAAGAAAAAAAAGTTCGAACAGGGAGCTAAAGTGGAAGTTGCGTTATCGCGGTGTTTTGAGAAAATTTTTCATCCTGGCTGACGCCATCGGTGAATTCAATTTCCGCCGACATTAGCCGCAAGAACGACTGCGCGCGAGAGCAAACGCTCCAAAAGTGAGAGAGAGAGAGAGAGAGAGAGAGAGAGCAAAGAAGAGGCGAAAGACAAACATAGATTTTCCTCTCTCTCTCTCTCACTCTCCTCTCGGAACTGCGGAAAAGTTTCATTTGGCCGCGAGAGCTTGCAAAAACCCTGGAGAGGAAAATCTTGGTTGAATTATGAAGTCTCGCTCTCGTCGCGGCAGCTAGCGAAAATATCCATTATCGAAAAGTCCTGCCAGCAGATATATAGATCACCGCGGTTATATATGACATCGCCGGGTAAACATGGTTTTCGCGCATAATATATCTATATGCAGTTTCCGTGTAAGTTCGAGGCTCTCAATGCTAAAAGGAAAGTCGCGCGAGCATGAAACAAGGAAATGACGGTAAGTAAACGCGAAATGCCTTACGCGCACAAACTCATGATGAATATAAAGCCAAGTTTCGCACTGCGTGCTCCCGAATTTCTCTTAATCCTTATTGAGAATTACATTGCGCGCTGCGCGCGACTTCGTGTTTTGTTATGCTAAAACTCGAATTCGTATACCTGTTCATTCCTTTCAAATATATATATATACGTACACGAGAATCAAGCAAACTATAAACTTGAAGTTTCAACAAGTTTCTCCGGATTCTGAATCGTGATTTCATCTAATTAACGGACGTGTATTTTGCAAGTTCATTAGTTTCGATGGTTGAAAGAATGATTTACTGTAATCATTATGACCTACGACTATTGAAATATATGAAAATTGAAAAAACTGAAGAAAGAACAAAGCGGCAAAAAGTGTGAAAAATGATAAGGAAAACTATCCACAAAAAACTCGAGTACAAGAAGAAAGACGAAAATTAAGGATGAGAGATAAGATAAACACGATATCTTCACGCGTAAATAAAAGCGAGAGAGAGAGAGAGAGAGAAGAATAAAAAACGAGCACATAGCTGAAATTTATTAAGCTCGCAAAGAAAAGCAAGTAAAATGGGTGGCGCGCGATAGCGTTGAAGTGAAATTAGAATAATGGCCAATGAGAGGTAATGGTTCGAAGCCGATGATAAGTGACGCGCTACTACCCCCGGCGCAAGCGAATTAATTAAAAGACCTTATCTTTGTCGCTGCGAATAATTTCGTTTCGACGACTCGCGCTGCTGCTGCTGCTGCTGCTGCTGCAGTGTCGGACGATTTATGAGAAATGCTTTTTCGGGTGTTGCGAAACTTGCAAGTAGACTTCAGTCTTTGACGACTGTATTATACTTTGCAATTAACGATGTGTATCGCAATCTATATCGTTTCGATTTGTTCGTTTGATTCGGATACTCACGAGTGAATAAATTTCCATTGATATTTGATGAACTGCGAATAAACAATTTTCGCACTGTATATCCGCGCGCTTTGTTTCTTCAGTGAAGCGAAACGCCCGTAGAATGAAAATTCATTTGTCAGAGACGCAGTGTATGCCCACGAGAAGAGAGAAAATATTCGGGTGGTGTGCTGCTGCTGCTGCTCGCTCGCAGAAAGGTTAAATGTTGCAAGAGCAAGAGAGAGTGAGAGAGAGAGACTACACTAGAGAGCGAATAGAGAGAATGAAGGTAGAGTATACGTCCCGTCCGACTCACGTGTGGGGCCAAGTGGTCCTCGCTTATTTGCGCGCTTTAATTTGAATAGTCGGGGCCTTTTAAACGAGACGTCGTCGTCGTCGTCGTACAGAGCACGTGTCTCTCCTCTACAGCGAGTCTATGTTTGCTCTGCATACAAAACGCGCGTGTGGCTCTTCATCTCGCTCTTTCTCGTAACGCATGTGGGGGCTTCAGAGACAATTTGCACCGAAAGTAGGAAATCATTTGCGAGGGTATATTTTATTTTATTTTTTGGCTTTTTTTTTTCTCTCTTCCGCGTCAGACGGAATTGTAAACGAGCTTAATGAGTGTCATTAAGTCTAACTACATTAAGTTTTGCACTTTCGAAAAATCACGGGTCGTTGACTCTGACGCGTGTGTACGTGCGTATAGGCTTTTTACTCTCATTTTATTGACATTTTCTGCAATTACGCCTTTTTTTATTTCTTTTTCAGCAGCTCGTTTTCGTCTCTTTTTAATTATGAATGCACGCGCGAGCGCGCTTCGCGAATATTTAATGACCGATACATATATACTTCTTTGACAATACTAATTGATGAGGGCTGTGATGGATTTTATTTGCTTCGAGTTCGAGAGAATACAGAATTTATTAATTATAAAGGACGAAGTCATTAATGACTAATGAGCATAGGAAAGCAGCGTAATGGCATTTCGTATACGCAAAGAGAATTTCATTGATGTGGAATGTGCACAAAGATTATTCGAATCTGTTATGAACCATGAATTTGCAGCTTTGACATATAATAAATACCTCTAACAAAAGAAACAAAATTTCATCAAAAAAACTTTATTTGCCCTGGACACAAATAAAAAAGAAAAATAAAGTAAAGTAAGAGCGCCGGAATGCATCAAGTTCGATTCGTGCACATCGCACACAAAAGTGGGAGCAGCAGCAGCGACGCGATACGTACACAAGGCTCTTGTGCAAATCGAGCCACCCACGCGTCACCCGAATGCGCGCGATCGTCCTCTTGAAAATGTGCGCTATCATCGTCGCGCGAATCGAAAAGAGCTTATATACGCGAGTCAAATGAAGCGCGTCGAAGGTTCAATTTCCATACGAGCTTTTGTCGTGATACTCTTTTGTGTTTCTCGCGTAAATCATTCGCTTGCCCGCAGAGAGAAGAGAAAAATAGAGTATTATTTTTTCGTATTTCTCTTACACGAGCCATTAGAAAGCTAATGGAGTCTCGTTAATTCAATGAAATATGCAAGATAGAGAGAATGTAGCGAAATAATGCTCTCAACGAGGTTGATTACACGCGCAAGAGAGAGAAAGAAAACAGCCGGAAAAACGCCATTAATTTCGAGGCAGTCAACAGATTAAGCTGTTTTGCTACTTTCGTTCCTCGTGTGTGTGTGCTGTATATATGTGCTTCTGAATATGTTCCTCTTGTTCTATACTCTTAAAGACGCTCGCGTGCGGCAATTGCCAAGATGGAAGCTCGTTACGACGAAAGCTCAACGAACTTTTGTTTACTCAATTACGTCGTTAAACGATGCATTTCTTCTTCTTCTTCTTCTTATTCTTTTGTCGTAAAACGGAAGACAAAGAAACGCGCCGATATAGGAAGAGAGAGGCACAGAGAGAGAGCGCGAAACAAATAGTCTCGCTTCGTGGCCGGCATTGCATTGCAGAGGCTGCTTTTTCTCCGGCGATAAATTAATAGCCCGTATTGCTCGCAGCGAATTCTATGAAATAAAGGCACAAGCCAATATAAAAGAGATGGCAAAAATAAAAGTGGAAAGCGCGGTGGATGAGAAAAAAAAAAGAAAAGCAAGAGAGGATACTTTCCATCTGTCTCGAGGACAAATAAAAACATCATAGAGTCGATAACGAGGTGAGGCGCGCGGCACGAAAGGGGCGCGCGCAAACGACGCCAATCACGAAAGACTGAAAAATCCGCAGAGAGCTTACGGAATCATTACGCTGCTGCCTGCTGCTGGATTTTCACGCACGAGGGGAGCCATTAATAACGCTTCTCCGCTAGCGTTTATGTGTATGTGTGTGTATATCTATATAGTAGCCGCTTTACACTCACTCTGTGTGTGTATGTGTGTGTGTCTGTGTGTGTGTGCGGGTGCATTCCATGCAACGATCTTTTGATTCGCTCCTCGCTCGCGCGTGCAATCGATGCCATTTTACGCTCAAATGGATGCGCGCTTCTAATGCGCGCTCTGGGGTTGCTGCTGCTTTATGCAGATTCCATTTACATCGATGGTTTTATTTTTTCTTCTTTTTTTTCCTACAGAGGTTGGTTGTATTTAAGTCCTTGCTTTTTCCGAGTGGTATAATATGGAAATTTGGTTCGATCGAGTGATTTTCAGATTTCAAATTTTTAATAAAAAAAAATAAATAAAATAAAAAGCCACAGCCTTTGAGAGTAGATGCTGTACGCACGAGTGTTTGCGTAAGCGGCTACTTATCGTTCAATAAGTTTACCATTTTTTTCGCATCGATGATTCAATGGTAAAATTGAATTTTTATTTTCCGAGGAAAAATGTTATCCTTTCAAAACGCAAATATTTGCGCGACAATTTTTTTTTTTCGATATACGCGTGTAAACGGAAAAATTTGCACAACGTCAATTTGAGAGAGAAAAAACATTTAATTTTGTCGAGCGAAAATATTTGCGAAACGTTATTTCGGGAATAAAAAGAAAATTTCAATAGTTGCATCGCGGAAAGAATTTACCGGGGGAAAAAATGGTTCATTAAAACGACCAGCGAACAAACTGTGGAAACAAAAGTACACAATTCCAGTTAAATTAAAAATTTTTTTTTTCCAATTTCTTTTGTAAGAGAAGCAAACAAGACACAAACGTATCGGACTTCCCCTGCTAATCAACGAAGATAATTATTCCGTTGTTAAAAGGAAGAATCGCCGCAAGCAGTTGAAATCTAAAAAAACTGCGTTCATTAGAAAAGCCAACTACTTGAAAGAATACAGTTGAATTTCAAATAGTTGTTAATTGGCTAAACGTACACGGCATTGACGGTCAACCTCAACAACAAAATAAAAATAACAAGGGAGAGGGGAGGAAACTAAAGAAGTGATAGGTATACACCAACCGTTGTAATACCCGATCCCAACCATATCAATTTGCAGTCGGTCGGCGGTCTCTCTGTACGTATGCGTTGGCTTGCGCTAGTAGTTCCCAGTGCATAGCGCGGCGAGGGCCATATCCTCATTTATCCAATGTCCTAGGCCAATTTGCCAATCGAGCCAATCATCCAGTCGTATTAACCTTGCTGCGGCGGCGGCAGTTGGCTCTCTCTCTCTCCCCCTTATTGCCTGGTTCCTGCCTCATATATATGCACACTGTGAGCTCGCCATTGTTGCGTAATGGCCCCGAGGCTCTTTCGCTCTATCTTTTTTTTTCGTCTGCATTGCTTCTTTTTTTTTTTCTCTCTACCTCGCGAGTCTCTTTTGCCGCGGTCGAGGACCTTTTCTCTTATAGCGAGCTTTTGTTTGCCCCAGTCTAATTTGAGGTGGGCGGCGCGTTTCTTGCGCTCGCGCTTACATTAACTTCTACTTCCTGTTTAGACATTTGCCTCTCAAGCTCCGCGAGCGTTAGCTATACGAGTTATTATCATTTTCCCCGCGTTTTTCGTTGTTTTGAATTGTCGACTTCGTTTTTTTTTCTCTTATACGTGCCGACTTTACGTGCAGCCTGACTATATACGCCTTGTTCTACTGAAATGCGCGAATTTTGATGCGATTGATGAAGATGCGATGTTTAATAAATGTAGTTCGTCTATTTTAGAAGAACTGAGAAGATTCAAAATCGAGGTATTCTGAAAATAGATTCCTGCTCGTACATATTTCACATAGCGCACAACTCGGAATGGCAATTAATCAACAATAAACTTCAATTTGTATCCATTCGCGCGTGTATAATCATTATCGACGCTATGCAGAAGCGCAAAGTTGATAAATTCACCGAATAGTTTTGCACTTGAGTCGCGCTCGTGTTTAAACATCCTAAGGATTTCGAACAACGGCAGCAGTAGCAGCAGCAGCGTGTAAACTCTCCAACAGCCCTTTTCGCGTAAATTCGGCCGCGCTGACAACAAAGGCGCATCACTTGGCCGGGTCTCTCGCGCACAAAGTCACGGATTTACCTTGTATACATACACACACACATACACGCGCGCGTTCCTGTACCCACGTTTATCTGCCTTTTCCCAGCCCAACACAGCTCGTGCATTGTTGGCAAGAGCTGCGCAGCTTCTTTGTTTCTCAGTGTCTATCTTCGCCGAGACAAATTTTCTGGATGCTATCTTCGCTTGCGAGACAAGTGGTTTGTCATTTCTACTACTATCGAGCATCTACGTCTTTGTGTGTGTGTACGTATACACGTCTTATCGCGAAATTTTTTATTTTCATTTTTCTGCATCGCGAAGTTCTGTGCAGCACTGTACTATGTATGTGTGTGTGGCTTTGACGTCAAAGCAAATCACGCAGCCGCTGCGCAACCACAGAGTAATTTTCGCGATGGCTTTTCTTCGGCTTTAACGCAGAGACTCGATGTGTTTTGTCTTTGAGCGAGAATTCCAGACTTATATACGTATACATAGTAGTTTGCGTTGAAGTGTATACGTGTAACGCGATTTTCATGAGAATTACGTCAGGGCAAAATAATTACATTGCCTTTGTGTTGCCTCTGTAATCTATTTTAACTTACATCGCTTTGCATTGCTGGTTAAGTGAAACTTTCACTTTGGAATGTCGTTTGCAGAATTTTTAATTTACGATAGGAAAAATTTAATTTTTCTCTTACATTATGAAATATTTTTGCAAAAAAAAAGGGAAAATATTGGTTTTTAAAAGGCTATTTTCCAGATGTTCTTTTTTGCGCCTATCGAGCTAGAGCTATATATACTCGAGGGAGAAGAATATTTTACGATGCGAATTTCCCGGCAACGTCAATATTAGCTCTTATCTCACGATCTCCGTATAGAAGAGTGAAAAAAAAAGATAGAGAGAAAAAAAAAGAAAAACAAACGATGAAAATTGAGCGAAGCTTCGTGAAAATTGAAGAGGCGGGTCTCGAGATTAACGGAGCTCCTCTCTCTCTCTCTCTCTCTCTCTCTCTCTCTCTCTCGCAGTAAACGCGAAAAGCACATCTTTTTGAAGCATATCTGGCGTTTACGAGTATAGTATAGCGCGTCAAGGCCGAAACTGGAGCAGCAGCAGCGTCGGTCAAAACGCAAATCGGCCGAGTGATAAAGTGGCTTTTTCCCGGTGGCCAACACAGCGAGCGGCGGCGAGGCGCTGGATTAACGCAAGCTCCGACGCGCGTCGGCGGCGGGCAAAGCGCATAAATTCATGCCCGCGAACAGTGTCAACGTTAACGAGGACGTGCGAGCTTACTCGAGGGACACATCGCACGCTCGACACGCTCTCTTTTCGGCTCCGCATGCACACACTTTGCTGCGTTTCTTTTCTAAAATTTATATGTATAGCGTTGTTGAAAAAATGCTTTCCCTCGCTGTATCGCGTTTTCAAATTCTTTCCTGCGATCTAACGTTACAATTTTTCGATAAGTCGCGGAGTATAGATAAAAATACTGTAATTGTTAGACATTATTGTGCTTATAATGTAATTGCAAATAACTACATAGATAAAGCTTATCACTTATCTGTTAAAGCTGACGTTGCAGCTTATCAAGCTCAATCATCTTCTCCCCAGTCATGCTATACATATGTCAGTGGTCGATTGTAAGTCAAACAGTTTGCATCGTGCTCAACAGTATCAATGCTCTTTACGAATAAACTTAAAGTTTAATTGTGTCTTGATTATTTTTAATCAAAATGACGAGCGAGCGAAAGAAAAGTTTATTCTATTTATTATTATCATTAGTATCCCTAGTCCATTCGTATAGAATATTAGGTGTATTTCCATTGAATGCCAAAAGCCATTTCATAGTAATCGAGTCAGTGATGAAAGGGCTTGCAAAGCATGGCCATCAGGTAGATGTCATATCGCATTTTCCACAAAAGAGGCCTGTGAAAAACTACAATGATATTATGAGCTTGGAAGGATCCATGGAAACATTGGTGAATAATTTTACATTAGATTTCATACTCGCAACGAACGATGATGATACTCGTTTCATGGCTGAATTTTATGGTAACCGTATATGCCATTTTATGGGTTTTGAACAAATGCAAAAATTAATAAAGAATCCACCAAAGGATCCACCTTACGATCTTGTTATCACTGAGGTAATTTTTTAAAAACTTTTCACATATTTTTTAATAAGCTACGTGAAAAAATACCATAAAAAATAAAAAAATCTTTCAGACTTTTGGAGCTCATTGTTACATGGGATTAGGATATGTTTTTAAAGTACCTGTGATAGCTATATCATCCGCAATAGAGTATCCATGGGTCAGTTATTTCATTGGCAACGACGATAATCTAGCTTACGTCCCAAATGCATTACACATTGGCACCGGTCAAATGAATTTCTACGAGCGATTGAAAAATGTCATTGTAAATTACATCGAAACAGCGAAATTCCACGAAGTCACAGAACAAAGTCAAACGGAATCTATGCGCAAATATTTGAGCCCGGATATTCCGAATATCCGAGAAGTAGAAAAAAACGTAGCTTTAACTTTAGTTAACACTCATTTCGTATTATCAGGAATCAAGCCGACAACCCCTGCTTTAGTTCAAATAGCAGGCATTCATATCAACACAGACGATCAAATTTTATCAGGAGTAAGTGTTTTTTTTCATATCAAATAAAAATCGCGTAGTAAATTATTTCAGAAAATGCTCGCAACAATTTAATCTTGCCGTGCGTAATAGGATCTTAAAAAATGGATGGACGAAAGCGTTCATGGAGTTATATACTTCTCATTCGGATCAATGGTATTGATAGAAAGTTTTCCGCCGAATCAAGTGAAATACTTTTACGCTTCCTTTGCGAAAATTGCACCGATGAGAGTTTTAATGAAAATTGCAAATACCACGCAATTACCCAAAGGTTTGCCATCGAATGTTAAGACCTTATCTTGGATTCCTCAACAATCCATTCTTGGTGAGTTCGTGTTTTCAGCGCTTTATTTAACCAACAGTATCATTGCTGCATTATCTCACAGTTATTTTTAGAACTATAATCTATCGTTTTGCTATACGTATTCATTATTTTCAGCTCACCCAAATACAAAAATATTTATTACTCATGGTGGACTTGGTGGGGTGCAAGAGGCTCTATATTTTGGAGTTCCAATGATAGGGATCCCGCTGTTTGGTGATCAATTTCGGAACGTAGAAGTATTTACAGCAAGGCAAATGATGATAAAGATTGACCGTGAAAAGATATCTGAGAAAACCTTGGACTTGGCTATCGATGCTCTAATTCGCAATCCTATTTATAAGTGAGTAGCTGTTTATTTGGAAAATCTTTGAAAATAAGCAATACAAATTGTTCATTTGATTGGTTATTATAGGGACAAAATAAAGCATTATTCAAACTTATTCCGGGACCAACCTATGAGCCCTATGGAAACTACAATTTATTGGGTAGAATATATTATACGGAATGGAGATAAGGTACTCAGATCTCCAGCTCTTGAGCTCTCTTTCATTCAGTTATCTCAACTAGATGTTTATGGATCGTTATTACTTGTCGCAATTAGTATTTTCATTATTTTAATTATATGTGTCAAGTTCCTAATCAATACTTTTAAAAATAAGTTCATTTCAACAACTAAGACTAAAAAAATTAAAGCCAAAAAAGCTGAATAATGTCAAACATTGAATAAATAGAAAAGTGAAATTATATTTATATGCATTTTTTGGTTACAAATACCGTTCTTTCTAGCAATAAATTATATTAAAAAGTAATCTATACAATATCACAGTACCAAAAAGGTATTTCACTCTATGAAAAAATTTGCTACTCAAGTTTCAATCAAATAAACGTTCAAATTCAGCGAACTGCTGAAGCAGTGAGAAGTGAAAGATCAAATGTAAACGTTGAATAAGAGTGAGCCATTCAAAGGTCTCTCTGTAGCTCGTCGATAGAGAGAGAGAGAGAGAGAGAGAGAGAGAGAGAGAGAAACAGAAGCAAGTCCACCCCCGCCTGTTGATCCATATTCATCTCTCTCTCTCGCTCTGTGCTCTTTTTTTTCTCCTTTGCGGATCTCAATCGAAAAAAATATCGTGGGCCGATTGCACGTATTTCCTTCTCTTCCTTGCGGGCGTTGGCAGAGGTGAAAGAACGACTCGTTCGCGTGGAGGTGTGGGTGCGCGCTTGTCTTTCATTATCTTTGCGCAACTATTCTACTTTTCTCGGTGATATTTCAAGGATAGTAAATACTGAAGTTTCTCGAGTCAAAGGAACATTGTAAATATTATTTTTTGTCACACATATGCACGATTTTGCCGATTTTACGCCCGCAAAAAAGGACCTAAAGTGCCGTTTTTCCTACCAGCGGGCAAAAAAGACTTTTCTGCCCGCTGCAATTTTTTTTGCTAATCGTTGACGAAACGCTCTTTATATAATGAATAGTCATAGACACACATATATAGTACATATATATATATATATTTTTTTTCATTTTGTCATTTTCTATGAAATGTATATGTGAATAAATCAATAAGAAGTAGTCATATTTTGCTCTCTTTTTATGAAAGCAAAATCGCAAAATCAATACATGCGTGACAAAAAGTATAATACGCACCATGGGCTAAAGGGATTTTTTGACCTCGGATGCTTGCAGTACTCGTCATCGGCTCGCAAACGCACTCGGCTTCGCCTTGTGCTAGCTCACCTCGACTCGTACTGCCATTGTCCCCTCGGTCAAAAACGACCCCCTTTACGCCCTTGGTACATAATTTACTATTTTATCGCTGGGTGCTTTTCGAAAAATTTCCATGATCTTTTAAGTGAAGATTATCTAACTTAAAAATTCGTGAAAGCTTGCATCACTCTGAAGAATAAGAATTCCGCGAAACTACACGACCAGCTAACCGAGTTTTGTACAAGTGTCAAATTGTGCCTTCCGAGTTTCAGTGCTTATGAACTAAAAGTATTACAAGGTGAAAATTCCAAATCCTAATGGAAGTTTAAATCCACATGGAATTTTCAATTCTCGTAAAGAATCGATTTACAAAAAAAAAAAGAAAAAAGAAAAACAACCGTTCCGTCCATCCCTAAAAAGCAACGCATCAAGTATGTAATGCACCATCATGTAAGCTCAGTCGACGGCGTCGAAACTCACCGAAAATGATGAAGCTTATGAGGCCGTGAACTGATTCCAGCGTCAGTGTACTAACAACGGCAGTAGTAGTAGCAGCAGTAGCAGCAGCAGGGCAAACAAACAAAAGCCCTCGAACGATCCTCTTCCGCACAGACACGCACGCACTCCCGACTGACTATATGCGGTACCGCGATAGTAGTATAACGCGAACGCACCTTGCGAGGCTCCCGAAGCTGAATAAACGCGAGGCTTGCTACTACTGCAGCTGAACCGACCATCCGGCCTGCCTGCCTGCCTGCCTGCCTGCCAGCTGAAGCAATTGCCCGCAAGCGCTCTATATAGCTATGTACGCTAGCCTCTCTCGGCTATATTCCACGTCACGACACAAAACGCCCGCGCAACCACTCAAATTCAACGAGATCGACACACTCTCTCTCTCTCTCTCTCTTTCTCTCTCGTTCTCTGCATCTGGGTTTATAGTTTTTTTTGCAGCCTCTTTTAATCGAGTTTTTTTTTTTTTTTTTTTTTTTTTTGCTAGCACACGGTCGTTTTTCTTTTCGGTGGTGGCCTGCAGTTTTGCAGTTTATCGGTGCGTGCGAATATGCGTCGTTATGTGACTGAACGATAAAGTTTTTTTTGGTTTTTATGTAATTTATAACTTCAAATCGATATTTTTCGGATATCAAGTAAAAGTGAAAGTGACAGTTATGAAAATTGATGTGCAGAGTTTTCCAAAATAAGAAAAAAAGTAACAGCGATTTGTACTTATCACGAGAATGTAAATATACCCGAGTAGAAATTTGTTACGGTAGCCCTAAGAGTTTGTAAGGCCCCTAATGGGAAGCCCTATAAGGCCGGATAAGGTATGTAACGGGGCGTTTGTAGGGCAACCGTTGGGGACTCATAGGGCCCTACAATAATGCTGTGTTTTGGTGTGAACCATCCAATTTACCTCTGCAATTTAACTTGAACTCAAGGCTCTACCCCCAACATTCGAGCTAATATTTTTCGAGAAACACCATGCTACTGAGTTCGAGAGTAGGTTCGTCATTATTTTGCTTCACGGTAATCTTACATCTACATCTGTCTAACACTTGCATTCAATTCCTACGCCATCAGACGCATTCACCCAATATGTTCCTGTATTAGGATTTTTTTTTGTATTCGATGTTTATATTAATTATAAACGTCGAATAATAATATATAAATCTCACACTCCTCCCGGTCACTTTAATGTATCTAATTGTAAGTGGTCACCCAAAGTACTAACCGCGCTCGACGGTACTTAACTTTGCTGATCGGTCGAGTATACATCTGCGCTACACACCAAAGTAGGTATCTGCTTCGAAAGTACCGGTTTATTGATGTACTTATTACATTTTCACATTTAATTCCGAAGTAGCACAGTAACTGAAAGCTTATTTTATAGCCCTACTAACCCTATAAGGCCCCTATTGACGCCCCGTTACACTTAAGTCATCTACTCAATGCTTTTGCCTTATAAGGACCTTATAGGGGAATTAGGGCTTCCTACTAGGGGCCTTATAAGCACCCTAAAATCATTTCTAGCCGGGTATATATATACACTTCATATTTTATATTCATTTGGTTCTTCATAATTACAGAGAAAACACTATGTATAGCAAACAGGATAATCCTGCAAGACGGAACTATATTCTTAGCGCGAGCTTAAATATAAATACAATCACATTACTTTCACATAGAAATCAATCAGTCTCATAAAGATTCCACGTTACAAACATCACATTGCAGGCCTTTAGGCCAAGTCATTACATTAATAGGCCTGGAGGCCATGTCATAACTCGGAGCGAGCTAGCGCCCGTAGAGGCACTAATCATCGAGGTCAAGCAAATACGCGCGAACTCCACCCTTAAAGCAATCGAGGTATGACGAATGGCGCAGGTCGCAGGGGAGGGAGTTCCGAAGGCGAGCACCCTAAATCTGGAAGGCCTTGGCCCCGGTGCTGGTTCTCACACTAGAAACAGCCAGCTCCGGCGGGACGCCCTTAGTGGTGGGCCTCGGTTTATGCTTCTCAAAGAAGGAAGACAGGAAGACAGATATTCGGGTTCGCGCATTCTGGTGATTTTATATAATAGGATGGCCTCAAAGTAGAGCCTGTGTGAATCCGTGCGAAGCCAGCCCAAGCGCCTCCAATAGGGGATGATATGCACGTCCCGCCTGACCCCAAAAATGTAGCGCAAACATGAGTTTCTCAAGCGCTACAGGCGCACCCGAAGCTCGTTGGAAGAGTCGAGATACACCGCAGCACAGTAGTCCAGATACGGTTGGATCATAGTCTCGACCAGCCTTTTGCGAAGGGTCTCGGTGGTATAATCCCTGATAAACCGCAGGCCATACAGGGCTTTATTAAATTTCTTCGTTATGGAGTTCACCTGCGGTTTCCATGTTCATTTGCTGTCCAGTATAACACCGAGACTCTCAACCGACTCACTGAATGGGATCATTACTCTATCTTGTACCCCAATTCCTGGCAAGTTTCACGAGTCGATGTTATTTACGGTGTTCATTGAACCCAAGTAGAGAGCTTTGGTTTTGCCAGGATTGAGACAAAATTCGGAGCGCTTCGCCCAATCAGAGATCAGTCACGCTACTTCGGTCGGCCGAGCTATGCCCATCGAGACACTATCTTTGTCATTGGTCGTATGCAGATAGATCTGAAGATCATCTGCATAGAATAGATGTTTCGTATCGCGTCCATCCAGTATGTGTTGCAGGTCATTGACATAAAGGCTGAACAGCAGTGGCCCCAGGATGGAACCCTGTGGTACACCCAGATTTGTTTCCAACCAACCAGACTTTCCACTACTATTGGAAATTACCATCTGGGTGCGTCCCTGCTAATAAGATTTGATCCACAGGAGAGCCGTCCGTGAGAACCCTAGCTGCTGCAGCTTCGACAATAATTTTGTTGGAGAGATGGTATCAAACGCCTTGCTGAAGTCGAACAACAACAAGAGTATTACTTTCTTTTTGTGAATGGCCATGCGGACGTCATCAGTCAGTTTTAATAATACAGTCTGCATGCTGTGGTGCTTACGGAAACCGGCCTGAAGGGGGTCCAAGATGTTATTTGTGTTTACATATTCCATGATCTGGGCGTGAGCAATCTTCTCCTGTACCTTAGAGAGGAACCAGAGCAATGCTATAGGATGAAAGTCCTTCATATCTGAGGGGGCACTGCTCTTTTTTAGTGCCATCACTTCTGCCTGCTTCCAGGTATTCGGAAAGACCCCCAGCACAAAGGAGGAGTTAAAGATCTTAACGATAAACTCGCCGATAATTGGCGAAGCCTTCACAACCACCTCTTTAGGTCACACCGTCAACTCCCTTTGCCTGCGAGGAAAAGTGGAAAATGGCAAGGACAACATCATTTAATGTAACAGGTTTAAAAGAAAACTTTTCCTCGTTTGCAGTTAAAATTACGTCCATTGCTTCTTCAGTATTTTCAAGGAAGAAGGATATGCCCGCGAAATACTCGTTGAGCTCGCCCGGCGAAAAACCATGAAGCTCCTCTACATTGCGCTTTGGCATAAGGCCGAGGTTGCGCATCTCCTTCCAGATCTTCTTATTATTCTCAACAGCATCCGAGAGGTGCTGGAGAAGAAAAGAGTTGCGCTCAAGATCTAAATGCTCATCGACCTCGCTGCTCAGCCGAAAGAACTCATCGAACAACTCCGGACGCCCAGTGCGCTTGTTGCGTCTGTGCGTCGCGTTACGTCTATCGATGAGTTGCCTCAGCTCGGGCCGAATCCATGGAGCGTATTTCTTATTGGGCGTAACCTTTTTCAATGATGCCAGGGTATCATTGTCAAATTTAAATTGTCATTTATATTTTTAATCGCACCCTCCAGATCGGATTCGATGGAACTCATGGCTGTCCAGTCACAGCTCGATAGCAGCTCGACGAGCGAGGACTAGCTGATACTTTTAAGGTCGCGGAATTCGAAAGACTCCGCGACATGGACCGGAGAGAAGATGTTTATAGTGACATTGATAACAGACACCGTATCATTTTCGTCAACCAGAATAATGTCGATCCACTTGTGTGATGGCGGGGTACGGTGCGTGGGGCTGTGATGGACGAGTCGTAGTGACAGTTCCTCAGTGAGGCGCTTGATGGTAATCGCGTCACTAAGATTCGACAACATGTCAGCGTTCAGTTCACCCATGACTACCTTGTTGCTGTAATTACCGCTGAGATCGCGCAGGACGTTGAACAGGACAGTGTTCTTCTGCATGGTATTTTAGGGGGTCGATAGATAATACCGACCAAGACTGGAGAAGAGTCACCTTGTTGTACGCTACGAAATAAATACTCGGGGATTTCAGGTTTCCCCCGCTTTTGTGTATTGGAAGCTTCTAGCTTCTTTATCTTAAATTAATTGCGCACATACAAGGTACCACCTCCGTTTACATTGCGATTCTGTTTAGGCAGAATCAGCGTATAACCCGTCTCGGCTATCCCAAAGATGTCGGAGGGATTGTCGGCCAGGAACAGACGCAGCCCCTCAATGTGTGCCCTAATCGAGTTCACATTGAGGAACCCCGCCCTGAACGCGCCCACTGCTGAGCCGCCAACATCACATGGTCGAGTGAGTCAATTGCTCAGTCCTGCGGTAGAGGCCCCGAGTCCGGAGCAGCCTGCACATCACCAGCACCATCACCATTCCCCTCCGCAGTTGCATGCACTTTACTCGAGCGCCTTCCCCGCGTGGCAAGGGATGCCGCATAGATGGCCTGCAGGTCTGATGCCGATGAAAAAACATGCACTCACTCGTCACCCCTGCGCCTAGCCAGAAATCTGCTACCTGCGTGCCAGACGTCTTTGAAGCCCAGCCCCAATGCAACGGATTTCAAACTCTTAAAAAACTGGAATTTTGTGTGGGACAAAACTTCATTAATGAAAATTTTACGACCAAGCACGCAAACATCAGAGGAGTGGCCAAGCAGATCAGGTTTGATGTCGTTGATGGTGAGGTAATTGTTAGCGAGCACAGGTTTGGCCCGCATCACGTCCCTGACCAAAGTTTGTCGGGAGAGCCTTGCCACGCATGATGACGGCATCTCTCGCTCGACACAGCGTCAGAGTTGGCGCCGGCTTCCCCAGCGCGAGCATTGCGGGGAGGGAGGGTGCGAGCACCAGCAATATCGTCCCTGTTGAGAGACGGCAGTACGGTACTAAGGACGGCGAAGGTAATATCTTTTAATGTCTCATCTGAGACAATAATACCGCTATTGATAATTCCATCTAAAATCATCTCGCAGCCCTCAGCCGACTCATCACCAGTGCCCCCGCCTACCCCCTCCGCAGACTGCATCGATAGGGAGGCAGTCGGCGTCCCCACGCCGCGCACGCGAGATGTTACGTCGACCGAGCGAGAGGTGTTAACGCTGACGCCCCCACCATCCCGCAGAGCAGCACTACTGGACAGACATTCTACCTGCTTTCTTAGCTGTTTATTTTCTTCCAGAAGCAGTTGACCATTTGCATGCGGCTCCTCGAATTGGAAGTTCTACCGCACAACAAGGTCCTGCAGAGCCGAGACGCGCGACGCCAACTCTCCATATTCCTCGCTTACATCTGGCGCGCGAGAAGATGAGTCGCTAGCATCGACACGAGTCCGGCCCATGCCGGACCTGATGTCGTCAAGCTGTATCTGGATCATGTCGAACCTTTGGAAAAATAGATCCAGGGTGCACTGCGGAATCATGACAAGCACCTTCTTTTCATCGATGGGCGTGAGCGGAGGCGAAGAGCTACCAATCCTGGAAGTGTAGAAAAGGGCAAAAAATAAAGGGCCGTCGGTGTTAGTTGCGCCGTTCGTCGGTCCTCTCTCCTCTGCCTTCCTAATTATCAACGGGGTCCGAAACGACTTCCGCGATGGCCTCCATGTGTGTAGGCGAAAGAGCGAAAGAAGGATTGTTGTCGTTTGAATTTAGCGCCGAAGACCCGTTTACGCTGCTGACCGCGCTCGACTACTTCGGCGTCTCACTGAGAGGCGAGCGTAGGACAGAAAGAGAGAAGTGACAGTGAATTGATAGCAGCGTGGGATGAAGAGGGATAGACAGAAAGAAACAAGTTGTCGCTTGCCGGGGTCGAGCGGAGCAGCTTTTTTATGGTGAGAAAAATCGCGGGGATGATGGCTTATTATCATCAAAATTTTTTTCGCCTGTAGAACCGACGAAACCAGCCCATGTCAGGTATCGATGCAAAACTCTCGTCGAGTCCTATCATTTCTAGGTGGAATATATAAGTTGAGACAGACGTGTGCCGAGTGAGCGGGGCTACTTGGGGTCACGTCGGTGTGCACAAAAGCGCGCGCGCGACTCGCCAGCCGCCGTAGTAGCATAGTTCCGAGTTATTTTTGCCGAAGAAAAAAGATGCAATTTTTACTTGATTTTGATGTTTCTTTTTTTTACAACACTCGTCAATGGTTGTAGTTTTCGATATTTCAGCGGCTAATTTATTCAATCGGATTGGCAATATTTTTAATAAAATATTACTTAGCCGCTGAAATATCTAAAAATACATTCACGAGTGTTGTAAAAAATAATCATCAAAATCGAGTAAAAATTTTGTCTTTTGTCTTCTGGCAGAAATACTAGGAGCTATTTCACAGCGGCGGCCCGCGAGGAACTGCGTGCGCGCGTTCTCATGCTGGGTCGAGGCGCACCCCCAGTAGGCCTGCGCGCTCGGCACATGCTTGTGCCAACTTAGATTTTCCACCTGGAAACGATAGGGCTCGACGAGAGCTTTCTATCAATACCTAATATGGACTAATCACGTCGCTTCAAAACGCGAAAAAAAAAATAACCCCGCGGCTTGCTTTAACCGCTCAATGCCGAAAAAAATTCGGGGTTACCTGTGGTCCGTCGTCGCTAATGAGCTGCAGTCGAGTAGATCCGTTCGATCGGCGAAGATATGAAATGACACGTTAATCTACAAAATCTAAAATTTGGAAATCTGGGGGGTGTATTTCGCTCTGGAAAGTCACGATAATCGGACAAGAAATACGACCGTCACAGCATTTCCGCGCGTGAGCGTGTAACAGATGACCGTAGCTCGAGTGCAAGAAAATTCTTTTTGGCGTGGAGTGATGAATTTTATTTTATCACGGAAGTTCATAATTTTCCTCAGGATTAGGAGTGGCCGAAGATAGACACAACCATGGTGTCGTTAAACTGACGGACGAACAAGTCACTGCAGTAGCTGACGTTCTGACGGCGAATCCATTTATGCTTGCAAACGTTCTTCCAGATACTCTGAATCTGTCTGTCACCAAGAAAACGTTGAGGTTTCATCTCAATCTCAAGAAACGGGCAAGACTATTCAACTTCAAAACTGCAGTCAAACTCAATTTGATGTAGTTGAATGTGGACCGAAGACTCGCATTCGCCGAAAGACACCGTCACTGGACTTCGGTAAACCAGTGGGCAAGAACGGTCTACTTAGACGAAAAGTCCTTTACATCAGAGAAGAACAGCAGGTGCAGGGTCTGGCGACGAAATGGTCAGCGATTTCAGCCCCAGTTTCTGAAGACTAGTGCGTACAGTAGACGCTTGTCAGTCAATGCATGGGGATGGATCACCAAACGCGGTCTAAGTAATTATTAACACGTATCATTTTTTTTTAAATCTCAGTGCGCTGCGCGATTTTCAACGTTACAGTAACCATATTTATTCAAACTTGAGTCGAGCTTTTTTCTGGAAAAATACATTTTACGATTTTTTCAAGCTAATTGAAATATATATATATTTTTTTTTTGCAACAACTGACGACCACTGACATTAGAAGTATTAAAAATTTTACGAATAATAATTCCCAGACTTAAGAATTTCTTATTTCAGCTTCAAGTATTGTTTGAAAAATCTCTGCGCACTACACGATTCCGAACGTTAGAGTAAACAAAAATCATTTTAGTAGTGCTCATTTCCTCCATTAACATCTGTACTCAAACTTGAGCGGAGCACTATGTTTGATTTATATCATTCTTTCTTAGGAAATTTGGTGTAAATCACTGGAAATTTGGCTGCTGCTGTCTATGTCCAACTGCTGGAAAATTTTTTACTGCCAGGCGTTAACCGGCTGTTCCCAGATGACCATCTCGTCTATATCGTGGAGGACAACTCGCCAATCCACACTGCACACATTGTGCGTCAGTTGAGTTGAGTTGAGTTGAGTTTATTGAGAGACTAAGGACTCGATGGTCCCTTTTAGTCAGGATGTTTACATAAATATCGCAATTACATATATGGTGAATTACATGGAAGCAGAGTCGGCATAGGTCCGCATCTGCGCGTGGTGGCGCATACAAATTAGGTTCATAACGGCGAACCTTTATAAATAACAAGATAAAATAAAATAAAATAAAATATTTAAACTAAATACAGAAAATACATAAAAAAAGATAAGAAAACGAGGTCAGCAGTCGAATACAATAAAATGCGAAATGCAACGGTAGACGAACAAGATTTCCGCTGATCAGATACGGCTAAAATGCGATTTTAGTAGGTAACTTTCCAAATGAGTCTTGAAGCGTGGTCTGTCGAAAAGTCTGGGAATGTCTGCCGGAATCGTATTCCAGAGATGTGCGGCGTGGATCCTGAACGCACGCTTATAGAAGCTGGTGCGAGCCCACAGAACAGCGAGATCCAAAGAGGATTGTCTCTTCGATCCGGTACCAGTGGTTGGTCTAAAATGGCAATTGCACTCAAGGTATTGAGGTTTACCATCTCGAAGGATGAAGGCGATCATGCAGATGCTCAGAAAATCTCGTCGCACAGTGTAGGGCATGACGTTGAGTCTGTCATACGTCGATGGGATGTGCTCATACTTTTTAAGGCCAGTGGCGAAACGAATGGCGGCATTTTTGCAGCGTTGTAGTTTGAAAATACGCTCAGCCGAAAGGTTGAGGAAAATGCCCGCACAGTAGTCAAAGTATGGGAAAACCAATGCCTTGACTAGCATGAGGCGCGTGTCCATAAGGATGGAGTCCCTGCACTTGCGGAGGCGAGACAGCGCTGCGAAGCATTTGCGAGATGTCTACAGTGTTTGCTGTGACCAACCGAGTGTGTTATCGAGAGTAACGACAAGAATCTTGACCGCCTCCCTGTATACTAGCTCTTGTCCATCGAGAAATTGTGCGTCAGTAGTATGCAGACCATCCGCATCTGCGACGATTGGAATGGCCATCCGCTTCTCCTGATCTAAATCCCATTGAAAACTGCTGGGCTTAGATGGTCCCGACATGGGCTCCGTGTCGAGCTAGAACGGCTGAAGGACTGGTGCAACTAACGGCACGTGCTTGGCATGAGTTGAAAAGAAAACCACATTACTTTATTAACTTAATCGATTCAATGCCTCGTCGAATGATGGCAGTTATCAACAACAGGGGCTATCAAACAAAGTATTGATTCATTCAGTCAATCAATTCAGTGACATATGCCTGCGTCAGGGCAACGTTACATACACTCGTTTCTGCATAGTGTCGTTTTACCATTTATTATTTATATAATATTTATTTACGTTTCAAGAATTATAAATTTTTGATGGTGTAATTTTAGATGTCACTTGAATTAATTATAAATTATAAAATAACAATATACTGCTTACATGATATCTTAAAAAAATGCGCTGATTTCATTTTTCATGTTCATCGTTGTTTTTTCACGCTCTGCATTTTACTAATCAGTTTCCAATTTTGTTTCTAATACTATTGTGTTTCGCAATTGCTAAATTACACCTAATTTCTTTTTTTAAATGACAAACAGATATAAACCATAATGTATTCTGCTCTCTCAAACTATTCAATGTTGCAAAGATAAATAGTCTATGAAAACTACTAAAAATCAATTTTCAGTGTGCATTTCTTCTCTGTTAAGTCGGACGATAAACGAATATACTTACCTTATTCATTTAGTTCGTTCTTAGTTCGTTCAATCCAGTTCTCTCCCAGCTTTTTTTATAACATCACAACAGTATTGCACTTCATCGTCAGTAAATTACAAGCAAGTCATAGAGTAATTAATTATAATCGCACTTTGAAAATTATTTTATTTTTAAACTTTTACTGATGTCGGTTGGGAAGAAGTTTGCACTCTCACAACGCTCTGCCATAGGCATTGCAGAACCCGGCAGTTTTGCGGCGCAACGTTGCCACATCGTGCAAGATTATTTGAAATTTCGAAAGTCCTGGACAGAATCAATTTCCGCCGACTGTACGTTCCAATAATGCTACTCTTAGCTGACTATTCAAATCATTATAATTGATCTGCTAATTTACAGTTTTTATTTATATTTTCTCTGTAATAAACATATTTTTTTCTAGTATGAACGTAATAAGTTCTACCTATATTCATGAATTTTTTTATGAAAAGCTTACCCTTGAGAAGATTCACTGCAAACAGAAGAATCGATACGATAATGTCGCTCATTTTCATTTTCTGATAATCTTATATCTTCAGAGTCAACTGGGCTTATGTGCCGAGTGGAGTGGTGCTCTAATTGTCTAATGATATCTTCAAGTGTCCTGATTCTTATTGTTCCACATGTAGGTGGAATATCTTCTTCTTCTTCATCTTCTGCATTCTCGACATTGTCTTGACTATCGGAAATTTTACGATAGGATTCTTCAGAATAACCATGGTCAGCTAAAGATTTTCGTATGATGTCATCATTAAGAACATTGGCGCTACCCGAAGGAGTACTTGCTAAACCTCGGTGTGCATTTCTTAATGCTTCAAGAATGTCATCATGATATCCGTTAAGACTATTTAGCGTCCTCTCCACGTCTGATATTGATCCAGTTTCAGCAATACCTGTGATAATTTTTGATTAATAAATCTCAAATTAAACATAAAGTACATAATTCATTTACAACCCAGCTGGAAGAGCCCATATGGGAAACCATATGAGATCCCACATGGAATCCCACATAGGATTCCATGTAGGAGATTCGACACTTTTCCTTTATGGGATTCCACATGGGATTTCCCTTTTTCACAAAACGCAATGTTTATTAGTTAAGTAAGTCACGGATATGTATTATATAGAGTGTGCAAGGATTTCTATGTTAATGAAAAACAATTATATTAACTTAGGCAAGATATTTATTCGATTGGGAGAGGTTTTATAATTTAATTATCATTGGTAAAACATTATAGCCATCATGTTTCATGAATTTATACATTATGTAATAAAGTGCACATAATATATATAAAAACCGTTGTATTTTATAAAATAAACATTTCAACTTAGATCTTGATAATTTAACATATTTGGTACCGGAATCAATGACTTGACAGGCTTTTGTAAAAACAGAAGCACAAATTCTTTCAATATTTTTTGTGCATGTCCCTTTCCATTCCGTTCAGATTCCCCTTTAAAAAATATATATGGGTCATTCCAGCAATTTTTTAACTTTGGCTGCGCAGGTGGGTCAGCCGGTCGTGGCGGAGATTTTATCTATGAAAGAGCATGTCAAAAGAAGACTTTTGGCTAACTCAGATTTAAAAAAATATATATAACGATATATGTGCTATCGATGTTTGAAAAATGGCCTATTTTTGGGTATTTTCGAACAGTTGTAGCTCCTCTAGTTTCTAATATTTTTCAACGTGCAACGACTCGTTCGATTCATCTACTCCTCTGCTTTCAAGCTAAATATTGCCAAATACCAAAAAATATTATTTATAAGTCACCCCATTGAGATAACCAAGCGTTTACGTGGTCGATTTTATAGTCATCTTTGAAATCCCATAAGTTCGTCAATTTTGAATATTTTTTGACGGGGTTGGCAGCATTTTTTAGTCTTTACAAAGACTTTAATTCGCTTGGTCACACGTAGTATTTGATTGCATACAAGCACATCTATGGACCGTTGTATATTGCCATTTTTTTAAGGCCTTATAGTCACCCAAAATCAAACACTGAGAATACCGTGTATTTTAAATGGGGAAAAAAGGCTTCCATTCTGCGCAGGATTCAAGAAAAACCACTCGATCGATTTGAACGATTGAGCTCTCATTTTGTTTGTATTTTAATTTTCTATGCTTTCCCTGTCTTCGAATTTTGATTTTTGTCTTCAAAAAAATATTAAAGACTGTTTTTTGTAAAAATTTGTAAAAATTTGTAAAAATTTGTTCAATTTTTGCAGAAATGTGTCTATAAAAAAACAATGAGGGCCTAATTTAAAAATCGAAGACAAGGGAAGCATAGAGAATTTAATCACAAACAAATGAGACCTCAGTCGTGAAAATCGGTCCGGTCGTTCTGCTTAAATCGTGCGCAGAATGAAAAAATAACTAAATATATATATAGAAACCTGGTATGAGGGTGGCCTCACGATGATGATAAATTTCAATAAAAATGCAGACTTGTAATTGCTCAATAGTATCAAAATTTGAAGGAAAAATCTGTTGCTTTATACTTCAAACTCTAATTTTAAAAAATAGTGATTTTTGGTGACTGTAAGGCCTTAAATATGCATATTCAAACGCGATTTAAAAAAAATCTTTTTATTTTTTTTTCCATTTTATATATTTTTTTTGGTATTAAAAATCGTCTAGAAACTTCACCCAAAATTTTGCAAGGGTATTTTTTGATTTTTTCGAATAATAATTTTTTTAAATTTGTAAAAATTTAATTTAAAAAAAACCACTATTTTTGACTTTATGTATCTCCGGTTCTAATAAGCTGAATTATACGATCGACTAACCAAATGAAAGGTCTTAAAAAGCAAACAATAATGCCGTCAACCGTATCCAGAAATATGTATATTCATGAAATCTACAGGGATTTGAATTTGACTATCAAAATACGTTGAAATGGTATCTACGGGTGGAGCATAGCATCGAGAATTTTTGCATACTATAAATTCATCCACCTTTCAAGGGTAAGATTAAATAAGCTTGATATAAATATAATTTTAGAGAGTTGAAAAAACAAAAATTCAAAAATCGACAAAAACAGGCCATTTTTCAAACTTTGATAGCGCATATATCGGTATGTATATACAATTTTTGAAAAATCTGAAGAAGCCAAAAGTCTTTTTTTGGCTTGTACTTGTATAGCTGAAATGGCGCCACGATTGGCTCACCCACCTGCGTAGCCAAAGTTAAAAAATTGCCGGAATGACCCATGTATATAATACATTGTAAAAGCTCATCCAAACATGCAATCATTATTTTAGTAAGTTAGCGCATAATAGTTCCCGATTTACCGATAGATGTCGCAGCACCGTACGCACACAGTATTGGGTAGTGTACTCAGAGTATGAAAATAAAGGCACCTAGGGCAGAGCGTCCTAACCTGGAGTAATCCACCCGGTGTGAACCCGACGTGCCGCCTATTATATGCATCACGAACGGCGACCATTGGTCTAGTTACTCTCCTAGCGTTCCTAACACTCTGCCGACCGAGTCATAGAGAGTTTCGTATCTCCCAACGTGCCGCATATTATACACATCACGAACGGGGAACTTAACTAAAAAAATAATATTTTCCCATCTATTAATCCACGATTGCGGGGACTTCAAGGTAGAACGGTAAGATTCTGTTCTATCGATATTTATAATGTGCTAATGTATATATATACATATGTGTATATGGGTGATTCCAATACTTTTTCAACAATGCCTGACAACGGGGGGGGGGGGGGGGGGGGGGGTCAA
>JAWWMK010002054.1:0-34543 GCA_035047105.1 Galeopsomyia nigrocyanea
AGAATAAGCCTACCAAGTTTGAACGAAATCGGTTGAGTGGTCGATATGACCATGTTGAAATAGCTGGGAATTAGCCAATACTGTTCCGTTTTTGGAATTAATAAGTTAAATATTGAATCAAATATTTTTACTTTGATGATTTCTATTAGATAAATAACTAATCATAATTACAGTATAGGCTGTAGATTCGAGCTTCTCAAGGATTTATATTGAAATCTAATCGTTGTACCAGGCGCTTCATATAGAAAGTTGATTTGACCATGAACGTGAATAAATTGACAATAAAATCTTCAAACCACAAGGTAGTCAAGCTTACGCAGGAAGTGTGCGATATCCAATATCGTCCTGTCGCGACAAAATTATCGATTGCGGACCAACCGAAATTTTAAGAGTTCGTTCAACGTAAATGTCAGGTATAAATTGATATGATTAATTTTAAGATATGAAATAAAATCGTCTACTTTAAAATCAACATCAGGTGACCCATTTTGTTCAAATAATTAATTACAATCGACGCGAAAATCTATTTAAATTTGGAGTAGAGTAGGCGCAACATCGAGCGGCTCCGTCCGACGTGCATTGGCCGCACACAAATGCCGTGATACACACATGCACCTATCCGAATGTAGTACATCTAAAATAGTGAGGGTGGGAGATCGGCGGCTCTACACTACGTGATCGCGCCGCACGTACACAGTAGAGTAAAAACTGGTAAAAACGATCCCTGCCCATACGGCATCTCTCGCTTATATTTCGACGCATCTTCGAGACGAGACTTTGGGCGGAGAGGTCTTCAATTCTGTATATATAGCACCCGTCCAGACACAACACACTGCCGGCAGTACATAAAGTGTTCGAACGTGCATTTTTTCTCTCTATCGTTTCGATGGAATAGCTGTTATTATCTCAGAGAGGATCACGAGGTAGGATAGTGAAGGTCGCGACTGTTAGTAGCAGTAGGAAGTGCAATAAAAATTATGTGTGACTAATTCGAATGTTTTCTGTCTCTCTCTCGCCTCTCCGCCGCCGCTGTCTTTGTTACGCCCGTCTACATTCCCCTCTCGCACTCATAGAAACTCAGGAATTCGCCGGCCTCAAGATGGGTTTGAAGGAATTCAAGATTTACTTTGATAATCCATACGCTACTTATTTTCCTAATCAGACTGTCACTGGCAAGGTGATTGTGACTATCGATGCTCCGAAAAAAATTCGAGGTGAGTTTACTTAGTTTATTGATCTATTTTTTTTTTCTAATTCGTTCATGAGTGTATAGAACACACTGACAGCAAAGTGGATGATGAACGGCTAATTTTAGTGTTTGCAAGTGTAGCAAGAATTCTCGGAATTGCCATTGATGTTTCAATGTTATTTTGGTTTACTAATCGTCTGCTTATACATTCTGGTGGATAATGGAATCTTATATTGATCAAGCAATTTTCATTGCATTGCTTACTGATCAAAATTTTTTTTTTAATTGTATACATTAACAATGATTAAAGCATGGCATATTGTATATCTAATTTACTTGAAAATATTTTCATAATTATAAAAAAAAATTTAATTCAATTTTGAATGGCAGTACTTTTCATTGTTGGTAGCTGTCGATAGAACTCGTTTAATCTTACAGAACTTTTATATGTTGTAAATCTAAATTTTGTAAATGAATAATCTTTTTTACTTCAATAAATAATGTTCCTATTTTAGGTGTTAAATTGACAGTCAAAGGAGAAGCGAATACTTATTGGTCAACAGATAGACAAGAGCTGAACAATGAAGGCAGATACATTAACGAAACTGATACCGTTACTGGCCATGAGGAATATTTCAAAGCTGAATTCTATCTCACTGGATCATCATCTGGTAATTTCAATATTATTACTTTTTATACTGTTGTGTTTAAAGTAGGTGTAAATATAACTAAAAATTATTTTTTGTCTGTTATTTAGGTGATGAGATAGAGTTGCCTGTGGGAACTCACACGTATCCATTTAATTGTGTAATACCTCCTAATTTACCAAGCAGCTTTGAATCAGATTTTGGGCGTATTCGATACACTGTGAAGGCAGCCATTGATCGTCCATGGAAATTTGATCATGAAACAAAAATGGCTTTTACTGTAATTTCAATCTACGATCTCAATCAAGATGCAACTACTTCTGTAAGCTGTTTATTAAAGCATATTCTTTTATAATTCTGTAATTACTAATGTAAATTATTTTATGAATACTTTCAGGAACCAGTAATGATTGAGGACAGTAAAACATTTTGCTGTCTATGCTGTGGATCAGCTCCTTTGACTGTGAACGTTTCTTTACCAGTGAGAGGATATGTGCCAGGCCAAATAATACCAGTCAAAGTGAATGTAGAAAATCAATCTGGTAAAGATGTTGATGTTGTAAAGCTCAAACTTGAGAAGGTCATTAATTATACTGCATCAACACCACGCCCGGAAACAAAAGTAGTAGAACTCACAGTTGCAGAAGTTAGCAAAGGGCCAATTGGAGGAAACGAAACTACAGCTTATGAACAAACTTTAGAAGTTCCTCCATTGCCACCATCAAATCTTAGAAACTGTAAGATCATAGATGTGGCATATAAATTGAGCATTGAAGCTTGCGTGTCAGGACTGTGAGTGTATATTTTACTCAATTTTTTATATGATTCAAAACTCGGTAAAAAAATGATGAGAATATCATTTTGATATGTTTCTTTACAGGTTCAGTCCCAACTTGATATTCAACACTCCTATTATGATTGGAACTGTACCATTATCTTCTTACCAAACGCCTTTTCCAAAAGCAAACAATTATACATCTACTGTTTACTCGAAACCTGATGAAAGTGAAGGAATGTACCCATCTGTTCCATCTCCTACTGCGCCACCAGCAGCAGATATTGGATTTTCTGGTCTTTATCCTAATCTAGGTAATAACTTTTGTTTACAAACATTATATTATGATGTTTATTTTAGTGTACACGTTTCTAATTACTTCTGATATTTTAGCTCCACCGTCTTATGAGGAGTCTCAATATGCTGCCAGGACTCTTCGTGATCGAGATGAATCGGATCACGTGATAGGAGCTAAAGAACGCTTTGCTCCAAGATATCCAGTTTACAATTTTAATGTTCCTCCACAATAGGTGCCTTTTTGAACAAATTGATTTGACGAGCAAAATAAGTTGTGATAATACAGGCATTTTGTATATTACAAGGCCTAAGCTTTTTCAGTTGCAATGAATCATATGATATTGAAAGTAAGACTTATTATTTTGTATAATTATAAATTTTATGATCTGATTAACGCACAAATGCGTGAAACAAATAAATTCACGTCTATTTTTTGCAAAAATATATTGAATTTTATAAAAAATCGCCTAATACAAGCATACAATGTAAGTAATATTTTTGACAAATCTATGTTGAATATACATGTAAGTTAAAAAATAAAAACTAATAATCCAGATTCCGTAACAGTTTGACTTGATTTTTTTCATTGAGCCTTTTAATAAATTCTTTGTATTAAAAATTATCGTCAAGTAATTTTTGTTTGTTAAAAAATAGGCACCATTAGATCTTTCAAGTTTCCCTCTCATTATAAGTGATGAACCTACCCGAGCAACTGTAGATAAATTTTAAACATCTAGAATATGCGCGGATTTTATGGTTATCTACATTTCGGGCACTGTTGCCCATCTATGTTCCTCACGATTCGCCGGTGATCCCCCCACCATCCACTGTTTTCCCGCGGATTTCGTTGATACTGTTCTTTTGTGGTTGATGAAAGTGTCAAAGTAATTTTGCATAAATAGTCGGAAAAGTTTATATTTATTCCTGTATCTCTCAACAAAAGACTCGTTTATTGTTATTTAATGTTGACAAACTAAAAGACTAAGTAATAGTGCAGTGGGATATGGAAACACCGAGCACACGAAAGACTCTTACTGTACTCTCATAAGCTCATTATCTTTTTTTTCGCCAAATTCCAGAGCCCGATCATTGTGGACAAAGGTTTGTTTAATTTAGTTGTGACTTCGATAGCTATTGTGCTACAAAAGCATAGTTATCGAATTTAAGTTCATTATAATTTTGAGACGTTGCTAGCGTGTTATAATTTTATTTGTTTATTAACATAACTACTTTTTTTGGCCATACTTTTTTTGACACATTGAACACGAGACAAGGAATTTCATTCGTGGAATAACTGTATACTGGGAATATTTGCTACATAATTTATAAAACAGAAAAAAGTTTGTTGAATATTCTAAACTGTGAATCAACAAACAGTTTCCAATTTATATCTATTAGTATAATTAAATTATTCTAAGAAGTCATAGATTTTGTGTGCACCGTTTAGTTAATTAAAATAATGTGCCACATGTTAATTACTTATATTCATACTTCTCATTCCTTGTATTAATTTTAAAACTTTAGACAAATTGTACTCTTTTATTTATAACTTGATTTAATGTCTAGGCATGAAAATTATGGACTTATCTGGTGATGATGGAGAATGCCAAATCGAAGCTGTTATTACTCCCAAATCAAAGAAATCAAAACAAGGTAAATAATTATTAGAACAACTAGACGTCATTTGTCCTTTTCTATTTAAATCTAACCATGTTTTTCAAATTCCAATTATAGCAAGATTACCTTTTCAAACATTGAGTGCAGATTCACCTAAAGTTAATAAAAAAAGGAAATCAGTAGCATCCCCAGATTGCAGAAGTGCTAAACAGGCTAAAGTTAATACAAAAGAAAACTCTTTCAAAGCGTCTGAAAAGAAGAAGACTGAAGATGTTGCAGTAGTCGTTGAAGAAACAGAAGAAAATAATGATAGTGATGCTGCAAAAGAAACGTCTAAGACGTCAAAACTTGAAGATGCAAGTGATACGGATAGCCCTAAGAATAAGAAAACGCCTGGTAAAGGACCAGGAAAGCATAAAAAATCTGAATCAAAAACTTCAGTGAATTCTCTCACCAAGTTTTTCAAAAAAATTGACAGCAAAGAGAGCAAAAATGATGTTCAGAGTCCTACTAGTTCTAAGAATAAAGAAGTGAAAACACAAACTAGCGTTGATACTGAATCCAAAGAAGTTTCAAGAGATTCTGGTACTGAAAATGTTGAAGACGCCCATGAAAATGAAAATGCGAATGAATCAAAGCAAGACAATACATGTGGCAGTGATATTGAAGAATTAAACGATACATCTTCCTCAAGTAAAGAAAATGAGACAGTCGACACATCTCATTTGAATGAAACTGAAGATATTGACGTAGACTCTGATGCTCTCTCAGATATAGATGATAGTCATGATGATAATGATGATGATTCTCATAAATCAGATACTGACAATAAGAAAACGGAACATGAAGATACTGATAGTAAAGATGATAACGGCAGAAGTACTAGACAAAAACGCATGACACCAGCCAAAAATAAGTTACTTGATAGATCTAAAGAAAGAAAGCTAACACCTAAGCAACTGGAAAAGAAATTAGAAATGCAGAAAAAACGAGAGACAAGGGATAAGCAAAGACAGGTAAGCTTTTTATTTTATAAGATTTAATGCTATTGCAAGATTTTTGCATACACTCTATGGAAATTTTGATAGTAATGTTTATTTACATATAATTTCAGGAAAGAGAAAAGAAATTGCAAGAGGAGCGGGAAAGCAGAAAGCGAGAAAAAGAAGAGAAGCAGCGCGAACGAGAGGAGAAAAAGCGCGAACGAGAAGAGAAAGAGAAAATGGCGAAAGAGCAAAAGCGAAAAGAGAAAGAACTGAAAGAGCAAAAAAGACTAGCAGAACTTGAGTAAGTAAACAAAAAAAACTAACGTATTTTTTTTTATTTCAAAACGTTTCAAAGAACAACTATTCACGTGCGTTCGTTTACTTTTTTTTCAGGCAAAAACAAAAAGAAAAAGAAGCGAAGGAAGAGGACCGTCGTAAACGCGAAGAAGCAAAGGAGGAAGAGAAGCGACGAAAAGAGGAAGAAAGACTCGAAGCGGAGAGAAAGAAACAAAAAGCTGCGTCTAATTTCGTGAGTTTCTTCGTGCCAAAGAAACCAGCAGAGACAAAACCTGTGGAGGTAGAGAAAAAGGTTGAGAACAGAAATTTCATGCCTTTCGAGGTGAAGGCTGACATGAGATTAGCTCCGGCCATACGAAGAAAGATAAGCGAAAGTGAAAAATCGCAATTCGATGATTTATTCTTGAAAAACGACGTGGAGAAATCTAATTTGTACGTGAGCGAATTGAGGAGTAATAAATTCAAGACAAGGAAGTCTGGTAACACTTGGCCTCCCGAAAGTAACAATGACATTATTATATTGGGTACGATATTTTTTTTAATCTACTGTTAAAACGAAAGTTTCATAATTCAATAAATACAATTTCACAGAAGATGGAGACGAAGAGAGCGCCAATGTTGTTCAAGCGACGACAGCCGGAAAGTACCGCGCAAAACTTTTGCTGTTCAATGAAAATAGGCGACCACCGTATTGGGGCACTTGGCGTAAAAAGAGCAAGTCCATCAATCCTCGAAGGCCATTCGCAAAAGACGAGGTGAGTTCTCATTTTTTCGATTTGAAGTCTGTTGGGCTATAATTGCTGACATAATCGACTCGTTACTCTGGAAAATCGATTTTTTAGTTCAGAATAATTGTCGTTAATTATTCTATTTACCCCACTTCGTGGATATTGACAAATATTTTTTTAAATAGTTTGGTCCATGAAAGACGGGAAATAATTTCAATGTCGATATAGTAAAAAGTAATTAGTTTCAATTTTATTGATATATTTCGATGAAAAATGTACACTTTTTTATCGTAAGCTTTTATCCTAAACATGCTTCGTTTATTTATCAATATATTAATTTTCATGCATCATTCAATCGATTTTACAAAAATAAAATCGCGTCCACTAATTTTGCAAAAAACAAACGAAATTAAAATCTCATTAAGGCACAAAACTTTCAAATGCAAAATTCTGTCTAAAAAAACGACGTCATGGCTTAAGCACAATACTCCCTAAAGCACTGCTAATACAAATCTAAACCTTAAAATCTAATTAAGCACTATAGCATTCAAAATATCGCTGCAGTATAAAAAAAATCTCAATAGCTTGCATCTTTAAAAAAAAAACTGGCACTTTTGGTGAAACATTTTGGCAAAGTCTTGCATCACTTAAAAATAACAAATCAACCGCTAGTTTCCTCGACTCTCTTCGATCCTCTCGGCGCTCTACCTCCAGGATAAAGCGCGTTGAAAGCATTCTTACGATGAACTTTGCGATGTTTGGCGAGATGATCGCTCCTGGCGAATCGTTTGCTGCACAATTCGCATGGATACGGTTTCACTCCCGAGTGCGAGCGTCGATGTCGTGCCAACTCATCCGAACGACTGAAACGCCAACCACAGCCCGACCACGTGCACGCGAATGGCTTTTCACCGGTGTGCCTGCGTAGGTGAGCTTTCAAGTGTGATGCTTTCGCGTAAACCTGCAAAAAAAAATTCACGATTCATTAATAAAAATAATAAAAACGTGAATTTTAGTGACAATCTTTCGAAAAAATTCCGTACCTTTTCACAGCCTTGATAGGTGCAGGGAAAGCAACGCTCGTCGGTCGTTTGAACGGCGTTGCGAGTTGTGTAGTCGTGAGTCGCCAGAGCTACGTCAGCTGCATTCGTCGTGAGGCTATCGTTCAATTGGTTATTGTTAAAATCTAAAAAGCAACGACAACAGTTTCTCAGTGAGTTTCTCCGATAAGGAAACGATGCTCGTATAATGTAGTTTTTTCGTATTTACCTAATGTCGTAACGATATTATCATCTAATGATCTGAGATCGATGCCTAAAACTAATAGAGGCTCCTCGAGCTGCGAATACTGCTGCTGCTGCTGCGCAGGTTTCGGCAGCTGCAGGTGTAGAAAGTCTTCGCATCCAGGTGTGCAAAGTGGTGTCCTCACTGGGAGACCGGTGTTCCATTCTTTATCCAGACACCAGTCTAAATCTGTCACCAAGTCGCTCAAATCTTCTACAATTCAAAAAAATTTTGTTTTATAATTTTTCATATTCTCATTGATTTACAATTACAATTCGCAATCAAGATAATTACCTGGTGGCGGTGGATTATTCGATGCCCACTCGTTCCATGACACCTCGGGCGAGTACACCGAGTCCGTGTAAAAGTCCTGCGCGTTGCTCGCGGGATTTTCCAAATTTTCGAACAGCTCGGAATTGACGCTGGAAGGTGTGGTGCAAGGTGTAGTGTCGTAGTCGGAGAAAAAACTCGCTGAATTCGGCGACAAATCGTCCTGAGCTATCGCCGCTGCTGCCGGCGAGTCGAAATTCGTCTCGAGGCCGAGGGCCGAGAACAGCAATTCGTCGGCCATCTGAAAATAATAGAAAAAAAAATGTAAATCGTTCGTGCTGCCACACATGGGTTTATGATAAAAGTCAATGCTCGATAACGTTATATAACGTTATTCGCGTATTATTTTCTTCTTTTTTTTGTACTGATTCATCCGACATTCTTACGCGCGAGTGGAAAAATTAAATATTGTAATGAATCTGTCGATGACCGTGTTTTCGAGTAGACAACTTTGGTTGACTAATTTATCTAAAGTTTAGTGCATTCTTGTTTTAAAGAGCAATTTTGGAATTCGCATAAATTATAACTTACAAATCTCCGTGAAACTAATTCAACTTGGATTGTCATTAATTTTCATACAACAAAGGCCGAAAAAAAGTTAATCCAGTACCAAGTTAAAATCAAAGTAAAACTACCCAAAAACCAAATATTTTTCACTGCACTAAAATCACATTAAAATAAACAAGCGTGTTATGATACTAAACGCTATAATTGAGAAAAACTCCGAAGTTAGTCTCAACATATGTGTGGTAACGTAAAAACCGAACTTCCGCGAGCTCTGACTAAGATGAGAGAAGCCGCATGTTTCAGGTTGTTGTTTGTAAACGAGTTTTTTTTTTCTTCACTTTCCTTGTATGTTTTTTCTCCACATAGATTCACTCGCCTGTTGACCTGCTACACGCCGTACACAATTGCCTGCGCGCGAATTTAAATTTACTATCATTTCGCTCTGATAACGGACAAACATTGAAAGTATATAATGGTTCTCTTGATATTGATTAGAGAGAAAGAAATGTACTTTGATTGATTGTGAAAGTGTTATGTCTATAAATAAAAGTAACTCTTCGATTACGATATTTCGGAAGAATCTTAATGATTTTTTGACTGTTGCAAAAACTTCGGTACTTACATCAAACATCGAACTATCTTCAATCATAGTCGAAATAGAAATTAAATTTCACACTTCCTCGATAAAAACTAAGTGCCAATTTCTCATCGAAAGAATCAACGTTCCTCTCATCCAAGCAGCATCTCCGAATTCTCCATCGACGATAAAAAAAAAAGAAGTAATCGCACCTTACGCAAGCTTATACTGCACTATCGTCTTTGTAATTGAAAGCGAGCACCCTCGATAAAAAAAAAAGAAGCCACGATAATCGAGCGAACTTTCTTGTGTGCGCGCCCGGGTTATAGAATATAAAAGTTGCACTCGCCGTGAGCGCGTTCGAGATGTGACTGAGGCTAAAACGCTCTCGCGGACTCAGGAGTCTGTCGGTTAAGGAGCTTCAGCTTTGGAGTTGAAAAAAAAAGCAAGCGATTATCAGTGCTGTGCCATCCGGTGACTGCTGTCACCGCGTATTCGAAAACCAGCCGCACGCTCCTCCAGCCCCCGAGGGACCATGTGCGTATATACGGACTCCCCCACAATCTCCGACAAAGACACAAACACACACACACACGCGCATTTACAAATACTAGTCATCTGTATCCATAGAGATTCCGATTGTAATAGTCTCTGCGGCTGCTGACGGATTTTTTGAGGGAAATTTACAAACTGTGGCGATAGCGGATTGCGAGAGAGTGGGGGAAAATTGAATAGTTTTGGACTTTTAAGATGGCGAGAGGGGGATGTTTTGCTGTTGTTATTAGGTCAAAGTGTTTTTTTTATTATGAAATTCCTTTAACGAAAATTTGGGGAACAAAAGTACTAAAGAAAAGTTAAGTTAATCTTGAATTGAAATTGAGTTTTGGAAAAGTAGAGACCCTATTGACAAATTTCGAGTTTCATACAGAAAAGTATTTTTTTATTTTTTAGAAAATATCGAAGGTTGCATCAACTTTCTATTTGCTGTTGTTTTCTAAATTCATTTAAAATTGATGACAATCTATTTATTAATCGTCCTTTTTTTAAATGCAATTTCGAAGCATTTGAAAATTTATTGAATTCTGAAAAATGACTATAACACAATTAGAATTAGAATGATATAACAAGAAAATGAACACCTGAACGTAATTAGATTTATTCTTCCGGTTCGATGTCTTCAGTCTAAAAATATCGGAATTCCCTATACAGATCGAGATTTTTCGGGAATTCCGGCTCTGAATTGATAGTCGATCGAGTTCCGATAATACCAAAACAATTAAATCACCCGGCAGCAGCCGGTTTTTATGCAAAAAGCAAATTCCAAGATTACCATAAATAAACATATATTCGCAAGCTCCGAACTTGCAAGGCATCTGCGCATACTTCAGCATGTCACTAATTGCACGTATTCCGATAAACATTCTCGCGCTTTCTATACACATCACCTATCGTAATTCCCCTCTGTCTTATTCGCGCCGTTCGTCATATATAATAAAAAAAGCATCTGTTTGGTGTATTTTTTTTTGCCTCGCTGACGTCTAACGACTGAAGTGCGCCGATTTTTTTTTGTCATGCCACATACGCGAGCGCACGCGCGCGCCGATGGTACCGATGGCTCTTGGCTCGATAAGATTTTTTTGCGGATGCGGAGTTTTATTGGAAATTCGAGCCCCTGATGCGAGAGCGCACATGTCGCTAATCTTAATGACGACCCGGTGAAATCGCACAATTTCTGTTATTTTTTTTTTTTTTTTTGCTTCGTTCGAAGAGACTGATTTGGTCTATTAATTCGCAATGTGCGCTTTTTTTTTGACATAGTCATGACCTGATTTCTTTTTAAATCGTCTTGTTTTTTTTTTCAAATCGTATAGTATTCAGACACGCGTACGAGCGATTAGAATTATTGCTAATTTTTACACCCTATCTAAAACGAATTAGCTTAATTTCGATACAAAGTGGATTTTACTGATGAATGTTTTAGACTATAACGTGACATATTTGGGAATGCCGATAATAGCTGTGAGTCAAAGTAAAGCATTATCTCGTCCATTGATTGTGTAATAGCGAGAGTATGATGAGAACAGTAACCGAAGAGCGCGTCGTATCAATGTTTATGACCTTTAAAATTGCGAATAAGAATCACACTTTTATGGTAATTTATTTTATCGAGTTTCTTAAAATAGGTCGATCGCATGTGTGAACATATCTATAATGGACCTTTTCACATATAATTTTTTTTCAATGCACACACGATACGAAACGTGTCATCCGAAAATCGGTATTTTCTATGACATCTCGATGAGTATTTTCCATGATTATCTCGACAACCATATTTTCGTGTTTTCTACGCGAAATGTCGGGGTTTTCCACCATTCATCGTGGCTTTCTGTACTAAATAAACATTAGAGCTGTCTTGAGCATAGAATACCCGTGACTTTAATTTCGATGCAGCAGTCTAAACAAGCCGCTTGACTTATCTAAATTAGGGCATAAAACAGCTATTACACATGGCCCGAAAAATCACCCGGGGCTATTTTCACAGTTTCACACGTCAGAACGCCGCACGCGACAGGTCGATAAAAAAAAAAGGCCGACAGAGTGTTGGCGCCACTTTTTCTTTCGAATGTTATATCGCAGTCAGTTAGAGTGTTGTACTACGTCATTCTTGACACTTATGCTGCATCCCTCTTGCTTTTGCGTCTGTTTTGGTTTATTATTTGTAACGTGGTGATTGTGTATCTAGAATTTTTTTTTTCGTCTTAGGAGATCTAACGCACAACTGATTTTTTAAGTTGGTTTTTGAATAATTTAACTTTTTTTTTCACTGTTATAGGATTGTAGTGCTTACTCACAAATTTCGAAATTTTAATATGAACTTCAAGATTACTAATTAACAAAAATTTTCCGCATCTAAATGTGGAAACGTACATCCGACGATTCTGCACTTAATTAATTACTTGTTGATAAATATCCAAATCTTAATTTAGTGCGATAATGTTTATCGCTAAACTTGTGACCTGAGTGAATTCAAGGCGATGGTTTGTCTTGAAAAATATTTGTGATTTCCAATTTGATGTCGTTTCAGCTTCAATGTTTTCGTGCAATCAAAATCAATTCGATTGATTACATTTATGGTACTCATAGTTTGTAATTATTGTCACGTTGATCTGATTAACAAATTTTCATATATTGAAATGATTTTTTTTTGTTTTTCATTTAAAATCACATGTTGAATGTTTTTTTCACATTTCTATCATAGCTTTCGAGCATTTAATTTTAGATGACGCAGGCGCCACTACTGTTCGATCCCTATGGGACGGATAAGCTACTATCGCGCGTTAGATGCCGCGTCGTCAATGCAATTTCATACGTTTGTCCGTGACAACATTTATCGCGATACTTTTTTCTTTGTTACTTTTTTTCCTAATATTTTTTTTTATAAAATAGTTGTTTATTATTGTAAGTAAAACTACTTAAGTTCATAGACAAGAAAGTCATTACCTTGAAAAAAATGTGTGACTCGGCTGCCATAAGCTGCTATACCAAAGTCGCGCGAATGAACTGGATCAATTTCGAGCACTCATCCTTTTTCCCGACTCAATCCCATGGTGGTGAAATTCGTGCGAGCATCGCTCGATAAATTATATACTCGTCTCTCTTTCTTCTCTCCGATAATAAATTAATGCCTCGGTAATAGATGTTCTTACGGGGATGATATTGACATTGATTTATCGGAAGAAAAGTTTTGCCGAACAACCATCAACTTTCTTTTTGTATTTCTTTGTTCCGAGTCACCTCATGAAAGTGTCGTCCTTCGGTATGTTGTCGACGATGTCCGGCAAATTTCCCGCATTACTGCACAAACTGATTCATTTCAATTAGATAAAACGTATAAAGCGGATCAGTAAACAAGCGTGGAAAAAAGCATGAGATGAACTAGAAAAAAAAGAGAGCTATTTCAGTTGGATAGATTAGCATGTGTGAATGATGAAAATGTTATGATGATTAATAGCGTCAACATTGTGAAGCGAACTTGATATCAATTTTGATACACCAAAATGTTTGCGTTGCGCATAGTATAAAACGACGTATTTATACCAAATTATTCAAATTTCAAAATATTTTCGATTGTTGTAAAAACCACGTGGCATAATTGTCTTCACAGTCGAAATCGATGAAAGTAACGATCGTCAAACTTGCAACAACAACAACAACAAAACTGAAAAATACGTTAGAGTAACGTTAGCGTCCGTTAAATTTATGAACTGCGGCGATTCGAGCGCGACAATTCTTCTTCATTGACTAAGTTTGAGATTAAAAAAGTTGGCCGAGTATAGCGCTGCGTTCTCCAGTCAGACCAGATAAGGCAACTCGTCAAGGAAGTTGAGACTGATACTGATGTCCTGCTTATTCACAAACACATCGCGCCCGCGAGATTTCGAGAGCCAGACGCGGAGATACCAGTTGATCATTTCTTTTTTACTCTCTCTCTCTCTCTTTTTAAATTTGGAATTGTGTTTGACCAACACGCGTGGCCTTTAGTAGATGGATTACAAATAAAAAATGTGACGTCAAACAATGTTTGACTGAATAATTTTTTCTTTTGCTAAAATGATATGATTTTTTATGATTTATTAAAATCAATTTGACGGAGTTTACACTGTAAAAAATATCTGACACGTGTATTGATGCGATAACTTTATTTTCGAGTAATACTGATATATCTGACTTAAATTGAAATATTTCATACTAATTTATCGATGTTTCAATTTCAGAACTGCTTCGATTACGAAGTTGATTCCGATGATGAATGGGAAGAAGAGGAGCCTGGAGAATCTCTTCGTGGATCTGATGACGAAAAAGATAAGGATGAGGAAGATCCAGATGAAAATGATTACGACGTTGACAATGAATTCATGGTTCCTCACGGGTATGTATATAATTGTGTCATTGCTCAGTTTATATACGGTAAACATGATTTACAGTTGAAATTTTTTAATTGCAGGTATTTGTCGGAAGAAGAAATTATGGCTGATGAAGAGGATGATGAAGATGACTTGGTATGTTATACCATTTACAATTTTATTTGAATAAAAACCAAAATGAATTTTTTTTTTGTTAAACTTTTTTCTGCAAATAATTGACATATATTTGTAAATTATTTCAGAATCCTGAAAACCAGAAGAACAAACTGAAAATTCTTGGAGAGCAATTTGAAGCCGAAAGAAAGACAAAAACAACAAAGTTGAAGCCCAAGGTGATTGGATGCGTCTGGTTGCACAGCGATAATACCTACCCAGAATCCGGTAAGCTCTTAAATAAATTACATATATTTTTGAAAGGACGTGCATTAACTCTGGCTTTTTTATTTAGTACCATCACACACTAGTTCGTTCTTAACTGCGCGTCAAGCTTGGACACGCCAAATCCCAGTAGTACTGACTGCTCCAGCCGATGCAGACAAGGCTAACGATGAATCTGGTACTCCGTCGGGTAAACCTAGTGCCGTATCCAGTGCAAGAAACGCCAAAGCTTTGGAAGAAGCTACGCCAGATTTGATACGATTGGTGCATGGCAATATAAATGGTTGCGCGTTTCTGGTAAAAGAGTTTTTGGAGTTCTTGGCTAAGACGAAGGAGGGAGAAAAGCCGATACCTAAAAACAAAATACAACAGAAGATTAAAGAAATAGGAGCGTGGATGAATTGCCCGGAAAGTGGACCGATGTACGGTAAACATTGTTGGTGGGTGTCCGAGGAAATTCGAAAGAAGTACTTTGGCGAAGAAAAAATTCCTATGCCAAACGCTTGGACTTACTGTTTGGAACCAAAGAGAAGGACAGTAGTTGTTGAGGCCACGGAAAAAGGAAACGACGACAAGGAAAAGGAAAAAGAAAAGGAGAAGGAGAAAGAAAAGAAAACAGTGCCTTTGATAACTCAATTTACCAAAACCCTGACTGCCGAAGAGATGCAAAAACAACTGACTGAAAAATCATCTATTACTACGCCAAAGGCAGTTGAGAAAGCTGTCGCATCCACGTCGGCATCAAAACCAACTCCTCCGTCAAATCGACCTCCAAAACGTGCTACTCTCATTTCTGTTCCTCGAGCAGAGCCACTTTCCAAGTCACCTCGCGTAAGTCTTATAGACAAATTCGTAACTAAGGACGGTGCTGGCGATACTTCCAATAATAAGAAACCGAAATCTGATGATCTCGATGATGATGACTGCATGATCATCGATAACTCTGATGAGAGTGCTGACGTTACGCACGCTTCAACTGAATCTGGCAGCACAAAGAAGAATAAAGAAAAGTCTAATGAAGAAAAATCGGAAGAGCGAGCAACCAGACACCATATCGGCAAATTCTGACGATGATATCGTTGAAATTTAAATGTACGATGCATTTTTTATAGATTGTCTGGAACATGTGAATCATGTAAAATACAGCATAAGTTGCGCAGATACATTCTATAGTTAACACGAATTAGTTTTAAACTTGTAAAATTCATGAATGTTTTTTGACGCGTCTTTAACAGTTTAATGTTTCTTCGTATATTTTCTATATTGTATTAGGTGATAAGAGAACTTAAATCGCTATGATCAAGCTTAATATTTTTTCACAATGCAGTGCATTTAATTTAAATTATCCAAGACAAAACTTACAAGAAACCTTTCGAAAATTCCATTATTTTTGTAATAAAACTAAATCTATCAGATCTTGACGGTCTTTGTGATACATAATTTCGTTGCCTTAATGAATATAAAAATAAGTGTTACTGTTGTATTGGCATTTACAAATTGCAAAAAATACATTACTTATATATCTTGTAGACAAACTATTACTATTTTATTTAGTCAAAACTTCATAATCCATGCAGCAATATACTAATCTTTAAATAGTTAACATCATATTGATCATTTTTATCTTATTCGTTATTGAACCGACATTTGTTTATTATGAAGCTTAACTAAGAAATTTATATTTTCACTGATATTGCAAGTTTAATTTATAAAACAGTTCTGGAACATTTAATGATCCTTTTGTATTATTATGTAGTTGTTTGTATATGGTGATTAGTGAAATAAAGTATATACAAGACAATACATTTTTGTCAATTATTATAAGCTAATATGATATAAAACAGCTAGTAATTAAAGAAGTAGCCGATAAACAAGAAATCTTTTTTGGACGTTCGTTTAAGAATAAGCATATCTACTATACCGACATCGATATTTTGTTACGGCAGCATGATATGAAAATATTTGAAATGATCGTTGTAAAACCACATGAAGGTATTAAACTCTTTCAAATATGAAGACAACAATTCAAACAACTTTTTCGATAGTATTTTATCTCATGTTTATTTTGATATAGTATATACAGCATAAATGAATTCAGAAAATTTGAAAAAGTATTTTGGCCAAACAGATATCCATAAAGTTCACTTTATTTTGAACTAACACGTAGATATTTATGTTCGACATTTCCTGTTATCATATTTTGCAACTGGTTGAATTATTGTACAAAATGTGTAGAATATTTTCATAATGTTTCGTGGTGGATGTAATTCGAATTTTAGTGAAAAATTGAATAAATTCTATCTCATAAATTATAAGCAATGTGAAAATAAAATCGCGTTTTCAAACTAACTTTTAAAACGAATGTATTATTAAATTGATGTTTCAAAATATCAAGTGTGAAAGTCAAAAAACTGAAGAGCCTTCTTCCTACTTATATAATATACGATTGTACAGTCGCAAGAACATAGCTGACGCTCAAACGACAAGCAGCTCGCAGAAAACGTTTTCGAGAAAAGAACGACTTGTCGAGGCGAACAATAAAAAAAAAAAGGTAAAAAAAAGAGAACACGGTAGACGCGCATAAAACGAGAAGAGACGCGAGAGTTTTTTACGGTCGGTAGTTCGAAGTTGGCGCCCGAAGGATAATTGTCGTCCTTCTCGTTCGTCGCCATGTGTCCGAAAATTGCGAAAAAAAGGGGCGCGAGAGAGCGAACGCTCTGATTGCCGCAATTATCGAATTACCCCACTATACGCGAATTAGTTGGGGCCGCTGCGGAGGATCGTCCGCGCGCGCGCGCACATAAGCTCTTTCTGCCTGGCCTAAGAGAATTGCAGAAAGAGACCGGTGCTCTTTTATTGCTTTGCGTTGTTGTGCAAAGAAAAAAATGGAGCGGTCAGTGAACGACAACCATAGTATGGGCTTTTATGTAATTCGAGTTTGATACATCTATTTAAAAAAATCAAAAGCCCTTTTTTATTGCATTACGATAATAAATGGCATGTTATAAACGAAATTCTCTATTGCAATTACATGAAACATTATATTCAAAATTGAGATCGATTGATTGACTATAAATGAAGATTCGAAGCAAGATTGTTTTTCCAAGCAGCCAGAACCGAATTGAAAATTTATTATTGTGGTCTATTGAAATATCATTAGGTCAAGCAGAATTCTCGCTAAGTGTCGAGAAAACATTTTCTCTTCTTGCTTTTGCAAAAACGTCAAGGGCAACTTTACAAAGAAGTAATTTTCAAATAATTTCGCTGCTGCCTCTCTCGACACAAAGTCCTAGGAAAGTGCTAGGTTGCACCTGAAAAATAAAGCAGAAGAAGCAAAGCAATCGCTGATGTCTGGAAGGTAAAAAGTAAAAGAAGAAGAAGAAGAAGCCAAATCGATTGCTACCCTGTAGCACGAGACAAATGGGCAGTGTCTACTGTCTCTCTCTCTGTCTCTCTCTTTTGTGGATCACTGCTCCCGATGACTTCGAGACATTCTTCGAGCCTAATTGCTCTTAGAGAATCACCGATAGCCTAAGGGCTGCTGTTTGCCACGGAAACGACCAACTGCATCAAGGGCACAAAACGTTGCGTCTTCGTGTGATTTAATGGAGAAGGAAGAGACAAGTCGATGTTTTCTGGACGAGAGGAAATTATGAGTTGAACCGATAATTTTGCGAATGCGACAGATGCGCAGAATGACCACCGCTTAGACAGGTGTCCACCGATTTCTGCGACAGTGGAGAAAACAAAAGTTTTACGAAAGTGAGTTTCGAAGCGAGTCAAGGACAAATTTGATTTGGGTTTGGCGCTTGAATTTCTAAGTAGGTATGGGCCAAGTTAATGGTAAAATATACTTGAAAATATTCTTTTTCATTTTTATTTTATTTCTTGTAAATGAGATACTAAATTTATTATTGCATTGGAAGAATGTTTACACAGTCAGAGAACCATTGATCATTCATTTCGATATTTTTTTTAAGTTTGAGAATTATGGATGTTTTTTTGCACTTATCGAATGCATCAGGTGACAAAGCTGAATAAAGAGAATATTGGGAAATAAGAGAATTATTGCACCAAATGACATTATTATTCAGATTCGATTTCAGTGAGTATTAAATATATTTAGAAATACATAGTAATTACGGCTCTAATTAATTTTACTACCGAAACTGCAGTGTAAATTAAGTTGAAGAGTCTCTATCTACACTTCTCGTAAAGTTAACGTATCTGTTAATAGATGGATGATCCAAGTATTATAACGCTTCGAGAAAATCAGAGTTTACTTATCAAATTTAACGCCGGATTGATGTCATAGTAATCAATGTTTTGGCCGAATGTCATGAAATTAAAATAGCTTAAGCAGGCTTCCTTTTCAAGAAAGCAATATGAAAGGCAGTTCAGTTTCAAGAATAATAATAGAAAAATGAAGCTTAGGAAAAACAATTTGAAGCGAGTAAAGGATTTATTTGCTGATTTTGTACTTGAATCTCTAACAAAATATAGGTCAAGTAAAAAATAAAAAATATTGAAAAATATGCTTTTTCGGTTATTTTATTTATTGTAAATAAAATATTATAAATAAATTGATGTCGACGAATTCTTGTACAATTGGAGAATCATTGACCACTCGTTCTGATAATTTTTCTGGACAAACTCTATGAGACGGTTTGCTTTACGTGCTTGCGAATGGGTGCACTTTTTGCAGCCATTCAATGCATCAGGCAACATAGCTGCGGAATGTCATAAAATTTTCTTGAATTAATTCGATTGTTTTGAATTATGCAAATATCAAACCGTTTCAACTTATTCTTGAAAATGTAATTATTCATATTATGTCAAGATATTGAACCAAAGAAAAGTATTTTGAAAAAATTACATTGCATATTTAAATATAAATTAAAGATCACCTTTTAATCGATTGCCAGTATTATCACAAGAACTGTGCTGTAGAATGCATCCGAGCTGTTGATCAATAATTTTTTTCATAGACTGTTCGTTATCGATGTCAATGGCGATCGTGAGTGTTACAAATAGAAAAACTATTGCACAAATCGATTTCATTTTTTTCGATTTAAATTCAGCGAGTGTCGAATATGGGAGACTGACTTGAATCAATGGTACGTCAAAACTGTTGAAACTGAAACTGCGGTGTAGAACTTGTTGAAGGAACTTATTATATAGTAGCCACATAATCAACACGATGATAATGTAAGATGGACTTTCCAAGTATTACAACGCTGCGGGAAAAAGCGCAGTACACTCATCGAATTCAATATCGAACTGATTTATAATAAAAAAATTAATGATGAACTTTATTAACGGATAATATGTTTGTGTTATCACATTTCATTATCACATTTCATTTCTTATACTCTTTCAAGGAAGTGTGCGTGATTAGGAAATAAAATAATTAATCTTTCTAAGGAAATTGAAATAGTGAAATTAACTAAATCAATTGACTAAAAGAGACTCAATTATTATGAGAATCCATTACAAAATATTATGTATATACTTGAACTTCATTGCATACAATATATTTGATAAGCATTAATGTTAAAATTTTCGTTGAACTTATATAATATCAGTACATGGTGTAAATTAACAAATTATTATAATGTTATGACTTGATGTTTCACTTTAAATAATAAATGGACTCAGTGTAATCTTGCTAACAGAGTGCTGTGTGATTTGTTGGAAATCCCCTATATTATTCAAATCAAATGGGTCAAACATTCAGATCTCTGCGTGGAAATACAAAATAAGCAACAGATTTTGTATGCATAAAAACTGGTTATTCTTGAATCTTTTAGCGCTTGCAAGTAAAATAGAATTAGAGCGTGTATATTCTTCATTTTTTTAAATATAACAGCGAAACATGGAATGCTACGCTCAAACAACACGTTTAAAGTATAGGCGAACTGTCGTTTTGTAGCAACGTTCAGTTGAGGACCTTATAACAGTAATCGAATTGGCCCCGGCTACAATATTCCTCAGTATACGGTGTTTCCAACTTTAACAGCGCCACAAATAACAGCAGCTTACTCAGCGGAATATAAAATCAGCTTCTACTCATTATATACTGAGGCTTTGTTTCAACGGTATTACCATTTTTTTTACAGTTTAGATTCTGTCAAAATCCGAAAGAACTTTCATATGAAATTCTATAACAAACCGTTTTTTTTGAAGGAGAGATTAAAATTAATTTCGAGATTTGAAAATAACGTAATTGGCATAAAAACAAATGGAGTCATACAAACTATGAAAATTATGGTTTTATAAAGTATACTGTAATTCCATTTTACGATAAATTAAAAGGAAACAAAAAGTTACATGTATGACAAATTCTAATTTATTTAGAAAATTAACCGTTGTGATGCAATTAAGTGAATTATTGGCGTTTAAGCGAGAAAATGCAGTGTGAACTAATTTATGATTCATATATTGATAAAGCTCGGACACTTCATTATCGTACCTCATAATCTCCACTTTCTGTTCTCTCTTTATTTTCCGTCTCTTTTGCAAAATATGTTCTACTTCGAGATGAGTTTTCTGCTCTCGTTCACCATTGATAATGAAGTTTTTTTTTTTTACACGCTACGATGCTATTTTATTACTGGGAGGCTAAAATAAAAGGATTAGGATTTTACACCTAATTACATCATACAAGTATGCTAAAGAAATATTAAATACGAAATTTAAATTGCAGGCACTCATCACTAGGTGGATTTGATGTACTCCTGCACACAGTTTGAATGTCAAATTAATAATATGACATTTTGATTATCACCAAATCATTGTAGTTAATGAATTGATTTTTATAAATACTTTGCTTACGGTGTCTTCTCAAATAACATTTTATAAATTATGGCTATATTTCAGTGAGCTCTGATGACTTATTGAACTTCTATGTTTATTTGTGCGACGAAACGTTCTGTTTCGAAAATTTATGACAAAAAAGGCAATTATGCTGTAGTCACATTGTTTCGAAAATTAAAAGGAGACTCTAAACGTGTTAGTTTAAACTAATTAAATGTATAACATTCTAATCAGGGTAAATGATGGTCAATACCCTAAAAATTTTTTGAAAGGTTTTATTTGTAACAAAAATGCAGTCTTATTCAATATTCAACAGAAAGCAATAACAATCATTCAATTTAACGGAAACAATATTCATGTCGCTAGGACAAGACAGTACTGAATTACCATGTCTCTTACTACTATTGACTAATTTATGCAAGAAATTTTTTTTTTACTTGCATTATCAGTTACCGCAGCGATTAATTTTTGGTGATCTCTAATTAGCCGTAAATTTTGAGGATCCTATTCCATTCGTACGGATGATATCTTTTCATGTAACGTACGACTTGGCCGACCATAGCTCTCTGCTTACTGCTACATAGGCTGCAACCACCGTCTATAGCGTAAGGTAGCATATCTGTAAGGGAAATTACACAGTTGTTATTTAAATATAAATTGTAATTTATAATATTTATCGGTAAAATTTAAATACAGTGATTTTTATGCAGTTTTATATACGCGTTCCGATCATTTTATCAATGAATGAATGTTCTACACTCTAGAAATCTAATCGAAATTATCAAGATGAATCTTTCTTTAATATACATCTCGATGGCTTTTTTAATTAAATAAATAAATTTAAAAAAATCAATTGAATTCGATGTTTGCCCACGAGTGGAGTAAAAAAAAAAGACCATAAAAAACTAACCTTTAATTCTCCTGCCAGTACTGTCACAAGGGCTTCGCTGCAGTATACATCCAAGATGTTGATTGACAAATTGTTGTGCGAATTGTTGATCGTTGTAACCGTATCCTCTAACAGTCACAAGTGCCGTGAAAAATAAAATAACAACGCATATGTACTTCATTTTGAAGGATTATCAGAACGACAACTTTGTTCTTGTCCGCGCGTGATGAGAGAAAGAAAGAAAGTGGTGTTGCTTCGTGGAACGTCGAGGGCCTTATATATGGATATGGTACCGGATGAACTTTTGGGAACTCCCGTAATCTCCCAGACGGGATTTCCAAGCGTCCACGCGGCGTCACGAAAAAGAAAGTAAAACCATCTCGCTCATTGACATTCACACTAAGTCGAGCAAACAGTAGACTATCACCGAACCGAAAAAGCTTTCGTGTATCTGAGAGGCCATAATTCATTTTCTTTCGATAGAGATACAATCATATATTAATGCAAACATATTTTTCATCGAATAGATATGACACGAAATTATTCTTTTTAAATACTCTGTTCTAGATACGATTATCTCAGTGCAAACATATTATTCATTGAATATGCATCACATGAAATGAATCTTTTTGAATATTCAGTTATTATTCGTTAAGTGCAATCATACTAATTTTCAAATTTAATTATTCTTGCAGCACTAAATACAAATATTTACATTACAAAAATATATGGTACCATCGACCTTCGATAAAAATTTCAGACGTATTCACTCGACTGAGTTTCACTGAAAAGAAACATCTGAAACTTTACAACATCCAATCATTCCTTTTTCATAGCGTACAAATTGCGGGCGTCGCTCTTTCTCTAAAAGGATTTCTGATCAAGCCAACTATATAATAAACTTTGCAGCTTTCCTCTCTCTCTCACTCTCGCGAGCTCCTTAGCGGCGTATAATTTAATTACGGAAGAGGTAGGCACCCACCCACACACACACACAGGGTGTGCAATGTCAGACAGTCATCGGAAGTTGGCTCGACTCTCGAGACTCTCTCTCTCTCTCTCCGTTTCTCACACAGCGAAGAGAGCGAGCGGCTAAAGGGCTGCTGCTGCTGCCACAAAAAGCAAGCCTTTTCGTATAGGTAAGCTCTCGCGAAGAGAGACGAAGATCAAAAAGGACGAGGAACGGCCGCCTGAGGCTGAAAGGGAAAAAGGCGTCCCTCGCATATACACACAGAGAGTGAGCTTGCGTAGGAGAGAGAGAGAGTATATACGCGTGGCTGGATACACACTTATCCTCTTTTACGCTTACGTCGGGAGCTTTATACATAAAGCTCCTCTCTCTCTCTCTCTCTCTCTCTCTCTCTCTCTCTCTCTCTCTTTCTGTACTGTGTATGTTGTGATTTCTTTTTTTTCTCTCTCTTCCACGTGGCAGATTTACTTTTTTTCTCTCTCTCTCCTACCGCGTATGTATACTACTATAACGTATAAACTCATTATTTAGAATTGCCGAGCATTAAAGCGTGGCGCAGTGGAGAATATACGTGTATGTGTGTAGGCGAGCGGTAAATAAATTCAGCGAAAATGTGTATATTATGTGGAAAATGTTTCCTCTCTTTGATGTGATACAGTTTTTTCTCTCTCTCACTTCTCTCGAGCCCTTTTTATGCCCGTCTCTTTTGGCTTTTCAAGTTAATGAACATCCTTGCGAGGTATAGTTGCACGTGTGTGTGGATATTTTTTTTTAGGGTGAAACGTTTCGTTGAAATTTTTCATTTTTTGGATTTTACGTTTACTTGAAACTTGACTCCGGTTAATTCCCTCTTTTGCCAACTTTAGTTTCAAGCAGAAAATTGTTTAACAACAAACTTTTTTTGTTTGTGCATGTAACTTTTACTTTGCAACACTTTGAAGTGAGATGTGCATAATATAATTAAATTTCGCAAAATGGTTAAGCATCCAACTAACTTTCTTTTAAAAGAATTGTCAGATACAAAAAGCGCAAGATGCAATAAGCGATTGCATATTCCAATAAGAAGAAGGATATATACAGAAATTTGCACGCAGGAAGTATACGCATGTAAAAGTAGAGAGGCGGAAGCCCCGTGGTGGCACACGCTCCGAGCTATAGAAGAGGAAAATGGTAGCCAATGGCGTTCGTCGTCCTCTGCGCCGGTATTGAACGTCGCTCCCTCACACATACGTACACATGTACACCAAGATTACTCCGGAGCTTTTTGCAGCTTTTCCCCGCTTCTCGCGACCTGCATCATCCCTCCTCTTTCCTTCTTTTTTTTACTTTATTATCCTTCTCTTCCTTTGCGTTATCGGTCACACTCCTCTTTTCCCCCTTTTTTGCTGAATTCACCTGTAATTTCAGCAGCGTCAGTCACTTGCACCGCGGCGCTCTTATCTAAGCTAAAAAAAAAAGAAGCGAGGTTTCCTGTCGCGATGTGCAGGAGGTCTCCACCTTTCATGCAGTCTTATACCTCGTATCTTTCGTTTTTTTTTTGTTCTTTCAAGCGCGCTCCTCTTCGCCCGAGAAGAGATAACGACTCGCTTTTGCAGCGCTCTTTTTACTCGTTTTCTCGCGCGCGCATCTCTCACTCTGTCCTACTACTCTGCCATCCGTCTCTCTCTCTCTCTTTCTCTCTCTCTCTCTCTTTCTACCTCGGGTTTTTCCTCTTCCTACTCCTCACTTTCTTTCTTTCTTTCTTCTTTTTTGCGATAGTGCGCGAGCAGTTTTCATTGTTTTTCTTCTTTTTCTTTATCTTCGTCAGACGTCAAGTCCTCGATCGCGCCAATCTTCTAGAAAGGGGTTCCAACAGTGACAAAGGGTCGGGATTAGAAGTTTTCGGCTGATTGTTCGCTTGCCGCTTTTCGTCAATAATGGAAAGCGAGCTTTTTTCATGCCGTGTTTTGCTATTTGTGATGCGTGAGCTGTGATTTATTTTTAGAAGAAAGAATACTTGATTGATTGAAAATAGTGAATAGTTCTCCAGAAATATAATAACTCAATGTGATTTTTAATCCTTGAAATAGTTTAAATTGACGGGAAATGGAAAGAAATCGATGGTTTTTTAAGGAAGCAACATGTACTTCGTATGCTATAATCTTAAATCGCAGGATTTCGTCACTAGGTGGAGTCTAATGACTCGTGAACGCAATTGAATTATGAATATCGTACGAGAAATATGACCTCGATTATTAGAAAACCATTGCAGCTAATGAATTAATTTTGATAAATTCTGTGGTACCAGGATTTCATCAGAATGGTAGCAGCCAACTAAGCATACATATGACAGCTAGCTCAATAAACAAATAAATTACGAAATCTCTTGAAAAAAAACTCAAAACGCACGTAAACAATCTATACCCGAGCTTTCCGCGAACGTTGCCGTAGAAAAGTTAAAAAATTCACAAGACTGAAAATAATGGAAAGACGACTAATCCATCAAACCCTTTTTTTTTCTTCTTCTTCTCAAACGAATTGCGGAGCGAAAATTTGCAAGTCACATAGACAACAAAATATGGCACGAGCAAGCAAGGTAAAAGAAAAAAAAAACATCCAAACAAAAGCTTCTGCTGCTGTTGCTGCTGCTTGCTCGCTGAAAAATTATGCAAAATTCATCCAAACGAGACAGCGTATCTGCGGCGCGGTACATACAATGTAGTGCTATATAGCGAAGTTGTGGGCGTAGAGAGAGAGAAAGCACCGGCATCGTGCACCTGCCGCCACGACGAACGGGGGACGCGAACGCACAGAGATTAAGTTTAGAAAAGCAACGCTCGCCGCCGCACGCCGCCACTGAGATTTATGGGCTAGCTTGAGCGAGCTGCCGCGGTAACGAGAGTAACTTTTTTTTTTCTCTTTTCTTTTTATTTTTTGGCTTTGTTTTTTTTTCTTCTTCTCGCGTCTTCTCTTTCTCGCGCGGATTACCATAAGACTCGCAGCTGCTTGCGGATTGTTACCGCCCCCGCGCCCGATTTTTGCGAAGAAGCAGCTGAGGCTTTCGCGAGGAGCTTGCGCGCCCACGTGTGTGTGTGTGTCGTTACTTTTTAAAAAAATGCATTTATAGGCTGTGGGTGGGATTTTGTTTATTCGATATTGCGCTGTTTGGGAAATTAATGATTTATTATTTTAACGATATTTTTACTATACGTCTTGAATCGAATTAGATTATTAAACACTCGTTGTTAACAGTGAGGTAAAATATGTTAATATTTTCTTTTAAAATCAGATATTATACATACAACCATTTAATGATTTATAGAGCAATATTATCAATATTATAATAGCGTTTTATTATTCTCGAAGTCATCTTATCTATATAACTTCAATTATCCATCTGCATAAGTATAATATCAGAAGCCATCTAGAGTTAAAGACCCTCAATTATTAATAACAGTATGCAATATTACTACTTATAAATAAAAACGTATTTAGCAAGCCTTCGTCGTTGGCAGAGAAATATCAATTTACTTTCCATCGCATCAGCTTATATATCTTTTCAATCTCATTATCGTGCGTATAGATAGTTACAATTTTGCAATGATATTAAATCGTACAACAATTCAAGGACTGCAATAAAAAAAATTGAATTGTCATTCATCATTCTCACACTGGATCTCAAAATCATTGCGTTGTATACCTTCAAAGTTCGAAATACAAGTCAAAGGCGAAATTATCTAATAACTGCGTATACATAGACAACTCCGTGGAAAACCAATAAAAGCTCTACAAGTACAAAACTATCGGGCAGCATCCGCAGCAACGCAAATATAATATCAACGGGCGCCACATGCAAACTCTAAAGCAAGTCACACATGCATCACGCAGATGAACGATCACTGCACTCCCCCCCCCCCCATATTTCCCCTCCTTCGGAATAATTATCCTCTTAGGGCTGTAAAAATCTCGCGTGAAAAATCTGAGCGAGGAGAATATATAGCGCTCGCGGAATCGCGGCACTTTTCTACATTCCACGGTTGGCGCGAGAACGTCGGCGGCAGCATAAACGTCCGCAAGGAGAGAGAGAGAGAGAGAGAAAACGATCGGGAGCGTCCCTGTGCGCAGAGTGCGTGGCCCGAGCAAAAGAGAAACAAGTAGTTAAATAAGACTGTGCTGGCTGCTGCTACAGCAGCCAGCGTGAGAAACTCTGCTTGCAAGAAATCTTGCTGCTGCTGTTGTTGCGTTTCGAGGGCATCTCTCTCTCGTGTGAAATACCCTGATACGACGCGAGGGCTGCTCTTCGGTTTTTTTTTTATTCTTTCTCTCTCTTTCTCGTTTGGAATTTCATTGATGTGGTAATGGCAAACGCGTTCTCTATTCATTGATGGGAATTTTCGGGTGGTGGGCGCTTGTTGTTTTTTGCGAGAGGTATTTTTCGAGTAATCAGCAGGCATCGATGATTCATTCGTATACATGGCTTCGTTGCATGACACGAGAACATCCAAATGGCTTGTTCTCTTTTTCGCTCTCTCTCTCTCTCGCTTCTTCTTTCTTCTCGTTTTGTTTTGCTTGCTGACAATGCTACTTGAATCTCGTGCGAAAGACGAGCTTAATTTCAGCAAAGTATACGTCATTAACCGCGGGGCCGGTCGTTCAACGTGTGATTAGCCTGGGAAACTGGAAGGTGTGGTGATATTGATAAAAAAAATAGGGAACGTAAAAGCTGAATGTTCAGTAGTATAAGGCGAGTTTGGTGAGACGGGAGACGAAAATTATTTTTGCACTAGAATAGAATTCCAGGTTGAAAATTTGTCACTAGGTGGATTCTAGAATTATTTTTTTTGTACTGCAAAGAATCATTCTATTCTTTTTATATTTGGAGCACAAGTTGATTGCTACGTAAATAATTCTTGTAGAATAATTTATTCTATTGCAGATTTGCCAGCAAGTTTCTCGTTTTTATAATTGTTTCTCAGAGTAATATCCGCGTAGTGAATAATATTAGCCTCAAAACAACCAATTATACGTATGATAAAACTATATATACATAAAAATTATACATACGTAAAATAATTAACAGCTTGTCAACGATAGAAAAAGAAAACAAAAATATTATAGATTAGCAGAACGCTATGGACATATATTTTTTAATTTTCATATTTATACAATTATGTTTAACTCATCATTCACGTTAATTAATACAAAAACAAACATGCTTTCCGTGTGCATCAAACATCAAATACAAAATCGAAAACACGATCAACGTATCGATGAAAATCCATTTGTTCAAAGACATTCTCGCTCGCAAACTAGAGCTCATAGAATCGGAGACTAAGGAGAATAGTCATCTCGACAAAAGCCTAAAGCTGAATTATGAAAATCTGCTCAATCAACACGCACACGGAGAGAGAGAGAGAGAGTGGCAACGCTTTGCTGAATAATTCAGACTGCAACTCCGGCGAAAATCAATCGACTTGTGCAGGTAGAAATACTCCCACGCTGTATTGTATATATATATATATATATATACATGTATACGCGTCCATAATAAAAGAAGTACGTGTAGCAGATAGCGTTTTTGGCGTCGTCTCGTATATGGGGAAAGAGAAAAAAAGACGGAGGCTCCCGGCAATATATCAAGCCCATGTCGTCCGACGTCCTTTTTCCTCCCGGTCACTCGCCCAAGCGTGGGCGTGCAAGCTTCTTCTTCTTCTTCTTCTTCTTCTTCTTCTTCCTCTTCTTCGTTCTTCTGCAAGCACCGCTGCCGAGAGAATCGATAGTCACTCGTTGCTACTGCTGCTGCTGCTGCTGCTGCCGCCGACGCTGCGAGGAAAAGAGGAAAAGCTGCATCTCTCTCTTCTCTTCTCTTCTCTTTGGCTGTCTCTTGAGGGAGCTTGAAAATTCTGCTCGTGAGATGGTATTTTCCAGGGGATTCTTGGAAATTTTTACTTTTTTTCTTCTCTCTGTCATAAATAATCGCGGTACGTAGTTTGTAAAAGTTATGAAAAATTCCTTATTTTTCAAAAAATTTTTAATACGAAAGTCAAGAGATTAAAAAATTAAGAACGAAAACTGTAGTCTTTAAAAAAAAAATTCAAGTAAAAATTCTCAAACTTCTCACAAAAGTGCACTACAAAGTTCAAAAACAAAGAAAAAAAAAGGAAAGCGTCGGAAAAGACTGCGATAAATATAGAACTATCTCATCAGCGAGACCCATATACCAGGACAGCGCGAGGCAAAAGCGCGCGGAGCAAAGGGGGGTGGAAATGAGAGAAGTAGAGAGATGGAGAGAGGGCTCGGAAAGTTAGCCTTGCAGTTGCAGCACAGCGGCAGCAGGCAGCGCGAAGAAGCCGCGCGGTTTAATCAAGGAGTGAGAGAGAGAGAGAGAGAGAGAGAGAGAGAGAGAGAGAGAGAGAAGCGACGCCAAGATAGATAAGACCAAAGACGAATCACATCGCGACTCTTTCTCCTTCTCTCTCTCTCTCAACGTCAAAATATACCACGAGATAAGACAAGCCATGTAATAACTTTGGGTCTTGATTTATCGGCGAATTGTGTGACCCAAAAATAGTTTGCTGCTTTGTGTTATTCACTCGGTTATTGATCATTTCGAAGCTCTGAACTGCATGTGTAGTTTCATGGTTTTTTTTTTTCTTTAATAAAAATGAAATGCTTGTGTATAAGTGTAGTTATTGAATGATTTGTAAACTAAATATAATAATCGATTAGTAATTTGTCACCAAGTGGCTATGTTGCGACAGTTTTTTTGCCGTTAAGTGAAATTGATCTACACATTTTATTTCTAAATTATATAAGTAATATATTAATTGTCAAGATGAAATAATATTTGACAAATCTTTAGTTGAATGATTTGATATATCGTTTATATAAATTTTACTAAAAATATACTCTTCATGGAATTTGCTTTCTAATATCAGCTGAACCAAATGAAAATATAAAAATACACCTACGAGCGTAATTTGTCAATTTAATGAAGCCATACATCACTTTCAAATTAAAGGAAAAAAAAAATGACTCCCGAAAGATCAGCAAAATTTTGCAGTTCAAAGCGTCGAGCTTGCAAAAGCCAAGCCCGAAGAAAATGCCATATAGCGCAGGGCAGAGGAGAGCAGAGTGGCGCAAGATAGTAGTAGGGAAGGGGTCGAGGGTCGTCGTTGTCGGGGTGCGCCGGCGGCGGCGCGTGGCGGTGGAAGTGGATCGATGCCGCGGTGTGTCCTCGGTGTGTCCGGCGAGCGCGAGCCCCGGAGAAACTCGAGAAAGGAGCGAGGAGGAGAGGAAAGAGCTTGCAGGTCGTAGCGCTTGCGCGCCAACGCAGAGACACCTGATTCGTCGCCTCTCCTCCTCATCCTTACCCCTTCGCGATGCGACAGTCCTATCCTTTAGTTTGTCACTCTTAAAACCTCCCCACCACCAGCAGCCTAGTTTACCCTCCCTTCAAGACAATTTTGTCAAAGCTGCAAGTCTGTACACGCCCTTTTCCCCCTGCTGCTGTACGATTATATATATCATGCGACATTTTGTTTAGGTCTTATGCCATCTGATTGGGACTAGTCTCTTTGCACCTACTTTGTAATTTTTCATTTTGATTTGGGATGCAATTCTTTTTGAAAACATAATATTTAAAATCACGAAAATTTTTCTGTTAACATTACTAATAATATGTTGAAGTTCTGATATTGAGTATATTGGAGTTTTGATATTGTACATGTTCTATATATGAAATTACATTAATAACGTAACGAAATTGGTCATATATAGTCAAAATACCTCCGTGGAGTAAAACATACAGCGCAGAAAAAAGTTAGGTTTGATCGATTGCACATTTCATAGATTATGCAAACGTGATCCTATTTAGCAATAAATATATTTCATTAAAATCGCACGTTTACTTATCGAAAAGGCTTCATCACCAAGTGATAAACGTGCAAACTACTTTCTTTTTAATATTGAATGATAATCAATTAAATTTTTCCATTTTGATTATTACGTGCTTCGAGTCCTCCTCCCATTTTTTTTTATAGAGAGATCTCAATCTTTTCCTAACTTTTAAGAGCGGTGTTTGTGTCACGAGTGTGCGCTACGCGACACAGCAAATGCAGCGAATATGATGGAGCGCATCTCCGATTACGATATGTAGACAATTAGAAGTTAAGCCAGCGGTGGCGGTCCTTGGCCGAGTGGTCAACGTGACTTGCAAGTCGGACGGCCGTGGGTTCAAGCCCCGGTCACATCACTTTTTTCACTCACGATTAATAAACTCGTGACATTTGTTTCGAAAATAATTTTTAATTTTATATGTACTCCAATATCTTCTCTTCAGAAATACACCTTTGGCAAATCTTTGTTACTTATTTAAGATGTACCGCCCTACAACGTATATGTTTATTATATGCATTCGATTATTAGAATGAGAAAATTTCCGAATGAATTATTCAAAAAATTTATATCGGAGAAAATTGATATAACTCACAGAAATAAGAGAATTGAATTAAAAAAAAATAGATTACGAGAATTTAACATAAAAAAACTTGCATCCCAAGTATTTTCATACACACACGACATTAAAAAAATAGCATCGTGCACCGCCAACATCAGCCACCTATTAGAGCGAGCGCGCGCGAGTTAATACCTTAATAATCCAATAGGCAAACACGAAAATCGATGATCGGATTTTTCAGCGAGCGAGAGAGGGTTAAGGGGTTGGGCACTCTGGCGCTTGAGCGCGTGCGATGTTTTGCCAGTCGAGAATGCAGGCACAGCGGCGTTGATTGCTCGACCGCGTATATAATGGAGGAAGGAACGCGGATGTATAGGTGTATATATAGTGAGAGAGAGAGAGAGAGAGAGAGAGAGGGCCGCGAGGTATTGGGAAGCGTATATGGGAAGAGGGATTAATAACCGGTAGCCGGTTGACCGATAACCCGCAGGCCTATGTGCGAACACGGCCAAACTGCCCAGATATAATAACAGGCGCGCGGCCTATATATGCGCAAACAACAATGATCCGATTTCTCATCGGAACATGTGCTATGCAGCTTTCAATTTTCATTTTGGCTCTCTTCTTTTTCGTTTTACGCAGTTGCTTCATGATGGGTGTTTATTTTTTTTATTGGATCTCACGTTTTTTTCTTGATAGTTTTGAGAAAAATTCTATAATATGTGTGACTTTTCATTTTAATCTGGAAATTTATTTTCTTTTTCGCTTGCAATCCTAGAGTGTGTATATACAATAACTGAATTACTTTGAAAAAAAAATTAATTTGTATAATAAATTAAAATAAATTAATAAAAATATTGATTAAAAGAAATTTGTCACATAAAAATAAGTCAATAAATAATAAAAGAGAGAATCTCATTTTTTATATTTTTTTTCATCAGTTTGAATTTGCTTCGATTGTTCAATTTTATACTTATTTCATCAAAAATAAGCTTAGTGCAAATAATGTATTCTTCATCCTATTGCGACTGATTATTCACTCGAAGCTCGAGTTCATTGACTTTCACTCGAAGGATTAGTGAAAACTCACTCGAAGCTGAGTGGCTCGTACGTTACTAGGCGTTCGAGTGAAAATTCGCTCGCTTCGAGTGAATTTTCACTCGTAGGAAAACAAAGAGTATATACACTGTAATATTAAAGTGAGCTCTGTATAATTCGTATGAATCTCGTTCTAAAACGATGAAATATTTTCAATTATTCACTTGATGGCAACACTTTCTTCTGAACGTACTTGACATTTTTATAAGATACATGATTTAAAATCTTGACTGTAATTATTTAAAACATGTATCACTTTTATCTTATAAGATAGGCACATTATGGGCAATGGAAGTATTATAGGTACGTGCTGAAAATTACTAGTTTGATATCAAAAAAGTCATCTATGAAATCACGAAAAGGCAAACTAAAAAAGCACAAAAAAAGAGGGCCACTTTAGAATTGATGCATGAATATGAAAACACCTCTTTCTTTCTATCTCTCGCATATCGCGTCAGCTACTTATTAATTTGTACGCGTAAGCTAAATTTCTATACTACCACTATGCGAGAGAGAGAGAGAGAGAGAGAGAGAGAGAGAGAGAGAGAGAGAGAGAGAGAGAGATAGGCAAGTAATTTTGCCGAAGTAGTATAGCCGTAGAACCCTTTTCTTTATTATCTACACAGCATAGAGCTCCACGGAGAAAAGCTATAGGTCGAGTCGTCGAGAGAAAGAGAGAGAGAGAGAGAGAGAGAGAGAGAGAGAGAGAGAGAGAGATGCGCTTGCTTCTTCGCTCTACTATATACCGCTAAAGTGTTTACGCGTTTACTTTAGGTAATTTACTGCTCGCTTATTAAGTATTTCGGTATTTATGTGTACAGCACGCGAATTATACATATATGTATATATATATACTTCACTTCCGTACGGCAAATACGCGGGGGATACATATATACTATTTTAATTTCTCTTCGCGAAGTGAAGCAAAAATGTTATTGCTTCGTCACTAACTTACACTCACTCATCTGTGCTGTTATAGCGCTTAGGCATCAACTGAAATATTTATATGTTTTTGCATTTCAACGCTGCTGCTTCTGCTGTCTTGCAATTCTATGCTGTTGCAGCTTCCATACCACGTGCGAGAGCGCGAGCGCGGAGGTCTGCAGTGATTTTAGCGAAATTTATATACTCTTCGAGTGTACCTACCAGTGTCTCGTCTGTTTTACTTAAGCTAGTAATTGCTAGTCAAGTTTACATCGTAAATCCAGTTCTATTTGGTTCTCGGGGGAAAAAGAACGATCTGTATAATTTTATTTGCATATATTTTTCGTGAATATATGTATTTATATATACTGATTGTTTTGAGCAAAAAAAAAAAAGAAATGATTTTTTTCGATAATAAATGGGTCATTGTTTTAAATGTAAATTCGAGCAGAGTTGATAAAATTAAAATTTTTGATAGTAAAACACTTGAGCATCATATTTTATTTCGTACTAAATTAATATTTGGTCACATGCGGTTACCCTTGGCATATTAATTGGAGTTCTAGAAACAACTAACAAATTGTTATAAACTCTGAATTATTGCAAAGTATTTCTATATTTTTGTTAATTTATCTTATTGACGTTTAAAAGTAAACTTTGCCATCTATTGAGTAAATGTAAATATTTTTGTCTCAATTACTGTATAAAGTATGAAATAAAAGATTTACGATAATAAAAACGTTCATTCAACGCGGCAAGCTTGATCGTCGATCTTTCTCTTTGAGTTCCCGGTTGAAAAAAACACGTGTTTTTTGACCAACGGGACACGTGTTGTTTTGTGTCAAAAAAGACACGTGTCCCCGATCAACGAT
>JAWWMK010002085.1:0-34518 GCA_035047105.1 Galeopsomyia nigrocyanea
ACTAATTATTTTGCGTATACATTAGCCAAAGTTAGTTAATCAAATTAAACAAAAGGGGCCGGGGAGTGGGTGGGGGCCGGTAATAGGTACACCCACCCTATCATAATTACTTTTTTGTTCAACAGGTAGAACAGCTCTTCACATAGCCACATGGTTTCGTAATAATCAAGGTATTGTGGAGTTGATAAAAAATGGTGCCGATGTTAATATAACTGACAAGAATGGAGCAACTGCATATGCTTACGCTTCAAATCTCGTCACAAGAGTTCATAAGAAAATATTATCGATCCAGACCATGTGATCAATACTTTCGCTATGCATGTACATAAAATGGAAATTTGCGGCCTCCACATTAGTGTAGATAATCAGTGGTTTCAAGTAGATGCGTTACAGATGTATTATTTGAAAGAGGGTGTTCTGAAACAGTTTGAAAACCATATCGAGAAAGCGAAAAGCTTAAAAATAGGATCAACAGCTTTAATCCTCTTTGATTTTGCTTTGACGATGAACGTCGAGATGGTTTATCTCTCGTTTATCCCAATATGCCACTTTCTGTGCGGCTTGAAATCGATCAGTTTTTTGAGAATATTAGTCAGCATAAATTGCACGAACTAGATTATTTGCTCAAAATCAAATACGAAAAATCTCGCGAGAGGTTGCGACTAATCAATTCGGCAGTCGTTCCTTTTGGTATTATAATAAGAAATCAGTTACCTGAATTGTGCTGTCGGTATATTTTAAACTTTTTATCTAGTACCGATCTAGAAAATGTCATTGCTACGGAAGATTTGTTATAATTTACAGAAATGTAATATTTTATGCTTATTTTTCGTACCAAAAAAACAAACAGATTATCGTAAAATTTTATTTACGAATATTAAATGTAATCTTATAGAAAATATATTTAAAAAAATATTTCAATTCCAATTTGATGAATGTTTAATAAAATTATAAAATCATCAAGTGAAAAATTATTAAAAAAACAAGGAGTATTTTAGATCAGAAGCACATGACTAATAATATCAACGATTCCATTTTCTTTTTGTAAAATTGTTAATGGGAATGATTTTACTTACGATAAAATATTTAATATAGATTTTTCAATATCAACCTGCCTGTATAAGAGCAGGAATTTAGTGTTATTTAATGAATTTTTAAAGAATTGAATCAATGTGTGTTGATATGCTAATGGATTCATATCACCTTAGTAAGTGTGAAATAAACATTAATGATAACAATAATTGTATGTTTTTAAATTTTGTCTCTTTATTATTTTCTGTACATGTACAACGATAAAATATGCATTAGATTCTTTATCGATCCGATGAAATATATAAATAGTATTAAATTATAGTAAATATATCAAAGTTGCACAAACATAAATAATAATCATTGTAATGTAAAGATACATTAATAATATTCGAATTAAAAATTTGAATAATACGTTGGTACCTAAACAAAAACTAACAGTTATATAAGAGTTATAACAGTCTTGTTACGTAAGTTTACAATGATTGTGGTGATAGTTAAACAAATACAATTGATTTCGCTAATATTCATTAGGCAAATTATTGATTAGCTTTTTAATCAATATCGACTTGGCTAAAAGATTTTGAAACATTATGCTAAAATAATCGTAGTCTAAAGGAAAATAAATCAATAGTCAAAAATAGTAGCAGAAAAATATTTCAATAAACCAAATCAAAAACGTTTCAACGATTTTGATGATTACAATTTACATTGGACATCACATTTTCTAGATTTTTGTTCAATAGAAATCATTGACTCGGAATCGTATTATGGTGTAGCACATTCATTTCCTCTCACAATGTGGATGTTTTCTATTATAATCAAGTATTCAATTAAATAGTCTCTTATATCAATGTTCGGTCTATTAACTTTACTTAGCAGTTGATGTTTATAACGATTATATAATAACTCTGCAAAATATCATTCCTTGAGAAAATGTAAGCATACCAAGATTTATACATAGTAACAAAATTTGTTAATTTACCAACACATAACAAATAATATGTATTTCTTTTTTCATTATAAAATAAACGCTTTCAACATTTAATAATCGTCAACATTCCAATTTTGAATTTTTAAGCATTAAAATATAAAATTTACATTTAAAATAGAATCCTAACGTAAAATTCGGTTTAGCAACCCATTTACGTTTCGGAATTCTTACCGTTACATTAAAAGATCGGACATAAAAGAACAAAGTTGCCCCATTGTTACTAATAATTCTCATGCAGAATATTCAAAATCAGTAACGGAATTTTCCCGTTCTATTTTTTATAACTATTTGGTAGTAGAATAATTTAACGCGAATACTTTAAGTAAAAAGCAAAATAACGATCTATCAATTGTTTTATTAATCTATCGATATTGATAAATAAATTTACTTGAACCAATTTTTTGTTAAAAATCATATTTTTTTCTAGTTGATTCTATGACACTTTGAAATGGCGATTCATAAACATCTATTGAAGTTTATTCGGAACGTCATATCAAAATCTTTTATTTATTCATGTTTGGGTGTACAGAGATTTTCGATATAAGTCTGTCCACTAAGGTGAATTCATATATGCCGCTTTATGGATTGTATACATACTTTTATTTTTGATATGTACAATACGTGGACAAGCGATTTATTTCCAATTTTCACATTTTTTTCTTTTTGCTAGAATTTGTTAATAGCAACCATTTTCATTTATTTCTTAGCATAAAGAATATATTAATTTTGAAATACAAAATTCATTTCGTGACAATAAAATGTTATTAAGCAATCCATCTTGTTTCTTTGGTACAATAGTTATCAAAAAATGAACATTAAATTTTTTTTAATACTCTTGCAATCCGGTTTTCAGAAAATATGCAACTATCTCTACAATAATTTTTAGGAAATTAAGTACAATTAATTCTTAACTGTATATTTATTTAAAATTATGATTTTTGGAAAGCTTCTCTAATTGCGTGAGATATTACATTTGCTAAGTTAAAAAATATAGTCAAAATTAAACATTCAATATTTCAACCATTTAACATCAATCATAATATACACATTCAAACTGATTAATTTCATGTTCAATTCATTTAATTAAAGAATTTCAATGACACTATAACACATTCAAATGTAGTGCATGATGACACGTGTTAGACGACTGATCAATTATTCATTTTTTGTAATCGTAAGCGACACTAATTCGTGAAGAATGTATATTTTCATTCTTATTGTATTAAACAACAATAGACTCTGCATTGTTAAAATTATTATTTAAATTTGTTAAACATGTATATTTTTCCAAAATTCATTTATTGAATACTACAATACAAAAATTATCATAAAAAGTAGTCTTTATTGAAATGTCGTATTTTTTTTTTAGTTTTTGAACTGATTAAAGGATTTTCTGTTAGAGTAGGTATGAAATCCAAATTACGTTTTCCAATATACTTTGCGAGTATGACCTATAATCGAATATTACAATCACAAAATGACAAAGTGAGTTTGGAAATAATTTGAAAAATTTGTTAACAGAGAAATTATTGATTCTAGAAATAAATTATTTCAGAAACGCTTTAATATTTCATTTAAGAATAGTTTTTTCCAGGTTTGGATTCTCTTCTGTTTTCGTGTTTGTTACTGCTACTTTTTGTGTGTTCGGCACTGCAGTTGACGATTCCATTTCCTTGTGTGTCGTCGAATTCTTTATGCTGACGTTAAGCTCTAACTGTAAATAAATCAGATTTAAATTAATGTAATTTATTTGAGGAGTAAAGAAACCTTCTCAATGTAATAGGAAGAAAAATTAATAGAATCAATAATATTATTCGTATAAATCTATCGTACAAATATATTGAGTTAGCTATCTTATCGATTGATTATAAAAAAAACAAACAAATCATTCTTTTAATCTATAATGTGATATAAATGCTGATATTCCACGATTATTTCACAAGTAAAAGTAAAGTATGTTTTGTTAGCAATCGATCTTTTATCCTATTTATGCTCCAGATTCTTTAAAATAGCCTTATTATTTTAACTAACTGTCATCTAATTAAGCTTAAACTGCAATGCATACATACCAAAACAGGTTCTTCTTGACCTCTCAGATTTTCTAATTGACTTTCAAGCACGTCAACTTTCGCTGCATTATCGGTAATAGCAGTTCTGTTGAGTCCTGTGTTTTTCTTCCAAATATTCATTCTCATCTGACTCATCGGCAAGTCAGGATCTTCAGAGCCTGGGCCGCCCTCATTACTCTGTCCAACCTCTTCGATATTGTTCTTCCTCCATTCGTTTCCGTATTTCGGCGCCGAAACAGCTGACACAGCTATGAAAGCATTTTTACTTGGTTTATCCGAGGTGGGCTGAGCTGTGACCTTGTGATAAGCAAACTGTTTCCACTTGGTCGGCCAGCTGCTGCTCGACGTCTTAGCCGGGTTCCACTCGTCGGGTATCTTCTCTCTGGACCAAACGTGCTCGTTGTTCGACGACGACGACGACGACGACGACGACGACGACGCCAAATTCTCATTGTTCCAGTGTGGGCTTGAATCCTCATAGCTTGCATGAAGCTTCATATTGTTGAACCAAGCTGTCTGTTGTTCGTCGGGTTCCATCCACGAGTTTAACTTTGGCGACTTGTTGTCCTGCATCTTCTGCTGCTTTAGATCTTTCAGTGCTTCCTTGTCTGGCCTTGGTCTTCCGTTCTTGTAAAGGCCTAATTTACGAACCAGCTCTGCGTTCGGATTGTATGAATTTCCATTTTCGTCCTTAGGCCAAGGTTTTGCTCCAGGCAACTTGAACGGCCACGTAGCTGGATCCGAAGTTAAGCTGTTCCACGTCTTCATAGTTAGTTTCGGAGATTCTTTCGAATAATCATCTGATTTGGATTGATCGTCGTTTTTCAGTTCCGAATTGTTATTGTGATTGTTGTCCCGAACGTCTTCGCTTTGTTCTCTGTGAATACCTTGTGGCCTCGTTTGATCAGGTTTTGACCACAATTCAGGTTTTGACATCATTCGATGAAGTTCCTTTTCCTCCAGCCAAGGTGGTAAGTTCTCCTAAAATTTTCAAACATTCGATTTATTCTCACTATTACTTTTAATAATTAAAAAGAAGAAAATAAGCATAGAGAGTCGAAGACGTACCCTGTGCCGATTCCAGTTCTGCAGGCGCTGTCGCTGCTGAGCTTGTTGCCAAGCTTTCAATGCCTCTTCTTGTTCCTGCTGTTCTAGCCTCGCGTAGTATTCGCGCTCGGTGTCCCAGGGTAGCCAGGGCTTGGCGACCTGTCGCCAGTTCCAACCAGTTCTTGGGTCAGGCCATCGATTTGCCGAGTTACTTCTACCATTCGAGAAATCCCGTTCGGCGGGCAGATACTCGTGATTGGGTGTCAAGTCGGGCTGTTCCTCCGGATACGTTGCTGCGAGCGGATAATTTTCGTGCGACGTTGACGGAGATATCAGCTTGCCGTAATAATGAGCTCGCTGGTTGGAATTGTATTCTGAAAATTTTCGTTAAATTAATTAACTTTTTGTTTTTTATACGAGTTACCTGTACCTAATACCGCCATGTACCTTATACCGCCACTGGCTCGTATTTCAAATGTACGCTTGCTACAGCGTTACAGCGTAGTGACGTTATGTTTATACTATTAAGTAATGAAAGTTCCAATGACTTAAATCATCTCCGAATACGAAATTCGCTTTACGTCAACTCTTTTATACTCTACATGCGCACATTTTCCAACACTTTGAATTTTCGAACTTTAAATATGTATCATTTTAACTAGTCTAATATACCTAAGCATAAAACTGCGATACATCGTTTGATTCCTCTTCTTTCATCCGTTCAAAAGTACTTATCAGAAATTTTTTTAGCGCGTAAATAAGCGAAATGTTGCCCCAGTTACTATTTTTATTCGATTGAACCTAATACCGTCAGTTTCAAAAATTCTATATAAACGTTGGGTGAAAATTTTAATTGCATTTTTCTCAATACAGTTTTGCATTTCTTTGTTCCAATAAAACAACGAGAATGAAACAGAACTCGAAAAAATTCATCTTGACCAATTATTAACATATAATGGTCATTTTCTAGTTTAGATTTTAAACCACTGTTTATTAGTAATTAAGACATTACCAGATAATTTATCATATGAAAATATTACGTCTTCACAATAAATGTCGATACCGAAACTCATGTTTCAGTATCAAACATTATTTTCATATGATAAAATACTTTTTTCATAAAGTGGCGGTATTAGGTGCAATCACTTTTGCACACCAAAAATAAGTATCTTTCTTCAAAGTGCGATAACTCGGCTTAAATATCATCAAACTGATTGTGCGAGGCCTCATTTTAAAGGGTAAAGGGGCAGCTTTAAAACGAGACGACAAGCGTTGAAAAATAAAAGCTCGCAGTGAAAAGTTATGGCTGTTTGAAATCTTAGTGAAGGTATAAGATACTCCAACCTTATTATATTGCCTTGAAAAATGCTAAGAGCTCGCATGTATTTTTCTTAGCGTTATGATGAATTTAAATTTCTTAATATTAATGGAGTGATTAAAAACTCACCACTGCTCGAGTCCTCGGAAGATGAGGCCTGCTGGTGCGTGCGAATTTTGCCGTAGTGTACCGTTCGTGGCTTCGAATATTCCCGAGCTGCCTTGAGCATCAGCGCTTGGCGCTCGGAGTTTAGTGCTTTGAGATTCTCGAGCTGCTTGTCGTCCAGCGGCCTTTGCATTGTGCGTGATTTCGATGGGGCCGAACTGCGAAGCTATCAACGAAATTAAATTTAATTCTACTAAATGTCACAATTACATCAACATCATTAAATTATTTGTTGTAAATTGAGCTAAAAACGACCTCTTGGAAATTTGTAACATTGCTTGCGAGAGTGAGCTGAATTAATTCATATCGATTTTGCATACCACATTACTCTTAAAGAAAAAGCGATTCCGTCTGTACCAATTAAATTTTCAAATTATAAATAGGCGACCATCTCCAACCTGTCATCTTAAAATATTCAAATATTTAAATATTCATCTTTAATATTTAATGAAGGAAAATTCAGGCCACTAATGAACGTTGTCTGATAATGTATGCGCATTGGGTTGATCAATTTTTCAAGATATCCGGGACAAGAATATTTCAGTAAAAATCTTATAAGAATATTGAACAGTACCTTAGCAACTTCATCATCCCCGCTGCTTTCTTGCGGCCATGATGGCCCCAACAACCTCTCAGCGACAAGCCGCCACTTTGCCGCAGCAGGAGAAAGCGTGGTAAGCCAAGGCATTTCGGTCGTCGCTATCAGCGATTCAGCATTCGTGGTTGTTAGTCGTTGACGTGGTTTCTTTTTCTTCTTCTTTTTCTTCTTCTTCGATTTCCTCGTGGGCTTTGGCGTCGATGTAGGTTCACGTCGAGTCAACGGTTTAACCATCTGCGATAGCCTCTTCTGCGCCTCTATCGCTTGTCGCGAATAGTTCATGTCAGCTCTGATGTCGGCTGGGTTATCGAGAAAATGAATTTATTTTACGTATTACTTTTTCAGCATTGATTACACTTTTAGTAATTTTTAATTTTCAAATACTGCAATGTTTAAAAGTTTAATCAGAAGATTTAAGATTCTACAGCTCGAGTGAAGTGCACTTTTTCAGCTCAGTATACCGCTGTACAGTGAATTTTTACCTTCTCAAAGAATAAAAAGGTTTTACTTTTGATTAATCACTTACTGATATGCAATCAGAATTTTCGTACAATAGAAATTTTGTATTATATTATGTATTTTCAGAATAAACTAAAATCTAATGTGTCATTATAGTCTCCATATCGTATTATTTATCACAAGAGATCTTACAAAACTGTGTCCGTGTCTATATGAGTAGATCAATTATGAGAGATCTAAAAAGTGCACTAAACATTTTTACATTAATTATGAAAACTTCGGCACCATCCTGATTCAAACTGTATATGATTGGAATTCTCTACATGGCCAAATTGACCGCGGACAAATGGTCGTGTATAAAGACTGCTCAAGTCTAAATTTAAAATATGTATCGTAAAAATTATAATTTGAAATCAATGTTATTACTGGAAATATTCTCCACTGTAGTTTTTTGAAAAACTGCAAAACTTTCCGCGAAAATCAATATTCGTCAATACCTTGAGATATTTCTTACGACTTATTTTTGAAATTTAGACCTGCAAAATGTTCATCTTAACGCAGAGAAGCAATTTTAATCGTATAGAATATTTCCAAGGTCAATATTTCCATGGAAAGTTTTGTAACTTTTAAAAATACTAGTGAAGAATATTTTCAGTAATACCATTGTTTTCGAATAATAGTTTTTACGATTTACGTTTTTTAATTTGGACGTGAGCAGTCTTTCTACACGACCATTTTCTTCGCGGTCAATTTGGCCATGTACAGAATTTTAATCGTGTACAATTTGAATATGATGAATCAAGACGGCGTCAAAACTTCTAAGAAATTAAAAAAAAAACCAAAAAAAAACTAAATATTTCCTATTTGAATAGAATATTTTTTAATTTTCCTAATTTAAATTGATACTCATCATGATCTCACAAGGTAAAGTAAATAATGATGCATTAGATATCACAAAATGGATCCCATGAGTAATGTTTTTTTATACATACACGAGTTTTTAATATTTACTGAAATAAAAGAAGTTTACATATCAGTCTAAAAAAATCTACAGGTATTCATAAAAATAATCAATAGGTACAAATAATGTAACTGAAGTTGTATTAATTCTTGTGCGCGTCTTCGTCAGAACACTTTTAGTCACAACGAGAATAATAATGCTGATAAAGTTAGGATATATATTTGGTATGCATAGTACATACGGAATTCGTAGATGGGGTAACTCGACTAGTAGATCGACGATATTGTACAATAGCTTAGAGTTTACTTACTCAAGAGTTGATGCACGCGTTCCCAGCGTTGTGGATTCTCTGCGAGTTTCGACAGGAGTTTCAGCAAGCTCTCTGTTGCCAAACCTTCTTGATCCTGTAAAAAAAAAATTATCAAACAATAATACAATTTTGCTGACGATGTACATACAATATTATATGGTTTATTGAGCGACTTTAAATACTATTTTCGTTACTACTGCTGCTCTCAGATTAAATTTGGAAGGTTTATTTCTTTAAAAAACATCTTCAAAAATATCGATTTGAATAAAAGTACATTTACTGTTTGCATATCGAGTGCGAGTTTCAATATTACACCATCTACAACGAAACATTTTGCCGAGGAAAAAGTAGGACAGCTCGGGGCAAAAAGATTTGTGAGAAAAATTTTCGAAAATGCGCAGCAGAGAAGATGGAATGTATGAAGCAGCTCACGTAATATCAAAGAAAGCAAGCGGCGAAAAGCAAGTGCACGGCGATGGCGCGCGTGCGGCAAACTTTATTCGCGCGAAATTGTTCTGAGAGAACGATCAAACGTGGCTCCCGGTTGGAAACGGCGAAAAGATTTCCGGAGCTCGCTCGAAGGGTTCCGTTTGATCGTTTCATGCCGCAGGTTGTGCGCGTGATCGGCTCTCGCTGCACGTCGTCGTCTTCCTTTGTCACAGCTGCGACAGTCGCGTCATTTTTAGGTACACATACACACACACACACACACACACACACACACATACACATACACGCCGTCGAGCGACGACGTGGAAATTGCGCCCCCTCCGCAGGGGACTCGACTCTTCTTCTTTGATTCCACCGCGATCTAACGCTATACGCGTTTTACTCTTGGCTTAACCGACGATCTTCCGCCGCTCAAGGATATTGAGAATTCTCGCGCGACCTCAATACCCTTTGATCGACGAGGAACAGTAGTCAATATCCGCCAATAGCCAGACATCGTGAAAATTAATCGTGATAATTCCTTTGATCAATTGCAACGGATGACAGGCCGAAGTCTTTATTAATCCTTTATTCGAGGAATTTCTTGTATAGTAGCTAAGCATAACGTTTTTCGTATGCTCAATTGCTCATTTGTTTTCGTTTTTTGCTAACGTCTAGGCATAGAATTTTAAATATAAAAGTGCCGAATATATATAATTTCTTCTTTGATTTTCGTTGGAGTATGAGGTAGTGCAGAATAGATTTTTTTTTACGATTCAATCTTTGTAAATACCGGCTTATTCTCAATGTAAAGTTGTTGTACATATGTTGTTTTTTCATCTTATGTAAAGTTTTTTGTACAGTGTATCATTTTATTGGAATATTTTTTATTTATGTGAATACCGACTTATTTTTTTTGTTTCATATAAAGTTTGTCCATATATGACGAAATCTATAAAAAAATGCCGATTCTTGAAGCCTAAAATGGCAAAAAAAAATTGTAACGCTAGAGCTTCCGGAATTTTTTCTTCTTCTTCCTTGAGGTATATAGTGCCTGAAAATGCTCGTGAACATTAGAAAAGTCCACAGGAACTACTTTTTTCCGGCCTTTCTATATTTTTGTCAATTGAATTTTTTTCGATAAAAATAGACTTATAACTTTCGCTCGTAGTGTTTTTGTATTAATTTCTACAATAAAACCGATCGCACTATCGTAATCTATGTGAAAAAATACATCGAAAACATGTATCGCATTATTGGAAATGATTGTTAGGGGTCCTCTAGCGTTACAATTTTTTGTTGTTGCCTTTTAGGCTTCAAGAATCGGCATTTTTTTTATAGATTTCGTCATATACATTTCACCGTCATGCGAATTTCACGTTTTGTAGAGTACATAATATTATATTTATTTTGGAATAAATCTCTTGTAAAAAAAACAATTCAAGTATTTTAACGACCAAAAATACACACACCCAAAACAATTGTGGAAAAGATCTCATGCAGGTGGGTGGGAATCTCTCGCAGGCTCGAGGAATACATCTCTCACGGAAAGACACGAAATCACACTGAGGCGAGAATCTCTCGGGCGGAAGGCACGAAATCAAAAAGTGAGCCCGTACCCCCTAGCTTACCCCCTGACGTATTTCAATAGAATTGCAAATTTTGTGATTCGCCAATAGTCACATTAGATGCAGTTATAATATAGATACAATTAGTATACATTTCGGGAATCTCACTCTGCGTGAGGACGGAGTATAAGAATAGCTTCACGTGAGCGCAAAAAAATACTCATGATGAAACCATCGTCAGATGTATTTGTGGTTGTTTTTTTTTTACATTTGATTAATTTTCATGGAACGTAACTATTTTTGAGGTGTAATATTATTGAAAAATGAAATCTAAATAATGGAAAATGGGAAACATTATTTTTCTATATGTCATCAGCAAACAGTTTCCATGTTTTATGAGCAAACAAAAATACCGAATGCTTTTGTTTAAATGTAGCCCGTGTGAATTTACTTCTGGGCTTCATTGCATCTGGACAAGTGAAACATTTTCAAGTTTCAACATTGTATATGGCTTTAAAATTGTATTTCAAAGTAATAATATATTATTTGTGTTCAACAAAAAAAGAAAATTTTTCTAACAATTTGAGTTTTAATGTTTTTTATCCTTATGTATTTGCAACGTCAAGTCGTAAGAAAATTTAAGGTGAACTGAACCAATAAACTATAAATTTTTATCTGGCAAACGTTTTAGCAGACTGACGAGGTAAAACTTTCCTCAATCTTCTCAATTTTTGGATCCGACTTTGTTTTTGCTTTTGCTTTGGAGAGCACGAGGCAGTCGGATACCCACTTTGGTCTAATGAAGTTCAATGGAAAAGACGGTATATAAACAGCGTCTTTGCTATTGATAGAACATTCAATATTGGGTTACTTCGAAGCTGACTTCATTGAAACGGAGCTTTCCAAGCGTAAGTTTGAAACATACTTATTTCATTCCACTGTCCAATTATACAGAATACCTAAGCGCTTTCCAAAGATTGCATCTTATGGCGTAAAAATTAAAGATCGTATTGTAATGTGAAAATAATATGAGTGTTTCGAAAGATGGCGATCTGATAATTATAAATATAGGATTTATATTTCGCAAAATTTGTATTCCGAGCCTTTCTAGTAAAGAGCTGTTATCTGAAACTATAAGCCAAATCTATAGGCTCTCGTGAAAATTTAAAAAAAAAAATGAAGTGAGCAAACTAGATATGCATATACAGGTACATGTATGTACAATATTCATCAAAATAATAATGCCTGTTAATAAAAATAATAATTGCCATTACATCTTATGAAAAAATATTAACATGGAATCCTGCATAACATTACAGATAATCCAAAAAAAAACAAAAAAAAAACTGAAATAAAGATAGCTCATAACAATTTTTTTCATTATTAATGTTCATGCACACCCGAACTCTGATTTTCTAGGTATGACTCAAGAATATTAATGATTTTTTACACGCTATTAGAATGGATATAATTTAATTTTCGTACAACACCTTACGTTGCGTGTACATAATTACGAGGTCTGCCAACTTTACTTCCTTTGAATGTTATAATGTGATATAAAGTGCAAATCGCGATCACATGAAAATTGTTATGAATGTATTCACTAAATTCAATAAAAATTCACATGCTAAAAAATTCATCCACTGAGAGTTAAAATTTGAAGTAGAGTTTGCATGTAAAATCATAAATGTAAACGGCGCCGTAAGCCCTGTTTATAATAGCGTACAAAACTGGAAAATCTAGCGAGCAGTTAAGCGTGAGTAACAAGTGACATTCAAAGTCATAATCGAGTTGGCTTTCGAATATACAAGTACAGTTAAAAAGAAAAATCGCACGAAAAGAGCAAAGCCGTTGGCGCGAATATTTGCGGTCCTAATTTTCCGAGAGACAGAATTATTTGCGCCCACGCTAGAACCGAGGCAGTTCGCGGTTGCGGACGTGTAGTAAGCGAGAGAGAGAGAGAGAGAGAGAGAAAGAGATGCATGCATGCCATCTGTCTTGTAGCTGGAGGGAACGGCGGCGCGGCGGCGGCATGCCGCCAGGAAACTGCCGAGCGGAAAAGCCGGAAATGCGGAGCTGCGTGTGCATGCGCAACCGATTAGTCGACTTGCGGAACGGAGATTACCCTGGATTCCTTACCCAACTCTCTCTCTCTCTCTCTCTCTCTCTCTCTCTCTCTCTCCAGCGACTTTCGTTCTACCTCTCTTCATCAACATTGCAATTTCTTTCAGTCACTTCCGTGACGTTTATTTAACCTACCTTCGCAGTAATTTTTAAACCTTTTATATCTACTCGTGGAAGTTATATATTCAGTTAGTATAGTTCTGTCCTTTGAAAAAAAAAGCTAGGCGGATATTAAAATATGTGTTCTGTGGATACAAGATGTTTTTCGACCGTTATTTTTAGAGGAGACACATCCTTTTTTCAATAGAACAACACTGAATACATATTGTAAAAGCTAACTGCTCGAAATACCGACATTTTCAGGAAACTCGCTTTGTGGACGACGCTTTTTTAAAAATTATAAATGTTAAAAAAAATCGATGGGCGAGCTGATTTGTAGATTTAGCAGAAAATAAATTCGAATTTCCGCGCGAAAATTCGAGCGCGCAAGCGCCGTTAGGCCCAAAGGGCCGCGTCATCGAGTCGAGGGAAAGGGAAAAGCGCGAAGAGAATGGTTCGCATCTTGCAAATAGAGTTAATAGAGTCCTTTCAAGCGGCGGATGTCGGGCAAGAAGGACCACGCGGCGATGCTGCTAGGCGAAGTTTGAGTAAGTTCGCAAAATTAATTTACGTGCATCGCGAAAAAATATCTGAATTTTTTAAGTAGTCAGCGCATCTGTGGCAGGATCTACTCGTCAAGCCACATTGATGAGTCCAACGGGTAGATCTGGGACGAAACGCTCGGGTTTTATTTGGTGACGGTGTAGACTTTGCATGCTATATTTTTTTATTGTTCCTGCTTGCACTCATTATTTACACGCTTCAATGCAAGAATAGAGACATTTATTTTCAAATGGAAATGTTAACATAATTTACGCAAATCGAATAATGATATCAGATATCCTGAAATAGAGTTACCTATACGGGCTACAGCCGATGATAAATGATTTATTTGTACAACAAAAAATGCATCTGAAAATATTATATTTTATATTTTTATATAACAAGCAATTTCAAATAATCTCTGAGTGTAATCAAAAATTTAACAATTATATTAATGTAGATATGATTTCCGCGGATTTATGTAGAAGAAAAGAGTTCATCGTTTAGTATAGAAAGTAAGTTTCTAATACCCCGAGAGTATGAGACTTTTTTCGTAAACGTTAACTAAATCAACAGTATACTTTTCGCGAGAATAGGTTTTACGCTCGTCCAAGTACTCCCTACTTTTTGCCATATTCATCTATCCGAATGGCCTGGTCATACTGCAGTGGGTTTCTTTGTCCGCGCTTTTTGAACTACTCCTAGCTAGAGAAAACGCTGACTGTGCATCAAGCTCGAATAGTGCAAGGAGCATCGTGTGTGTGTGTGTGTGTTCGAGAGGTCAGTGCTCCTTATTCAACTAGCTCATGCGTCAGTCTCCTGGCGGTGACGCTGATTAATTTGCCTGCTGATGTTGCGTGAACGTGCACCCAAAGATGCCACCCTACGGATAATTTTATGTCTATGGCGTGATTAATTGACCATCGTGACTGTTAACCAATGCAGTTCACGAGAACATGGATATTTACTTGGAAACAACTGTAAATTTATTCATACACAAATATCACTGTCACGGTTGAAAATTCATATATTCGAAGCGTTCATGACGATCGATTCCATGATAATACTGCAGTAAAATCGTGCTCAAACTTTTTTTCTTTGATCTCGACATATTCGACAAAAATGGCGGTTCAATTAATTAAAACCGCGACCAAGTGACTCGAACATAACCGCGAGACTACTTAAAAAATATATGATAAGAAATGCGCAGAGCGACTTCTTAATTTTCAGATATCAAACATGGAGACCACGTGCGTGTACAGCGAGATGAGAAATTACTTGGAAAGCATCCAACAAAGTTGCGGGGTCACAGGACTCTCTCTCTCTCTCTCTCTCTCTCTCTCTCTCTCTCTCTCTCTCTCTCTCTCTCTCTCTCTCTCTCTCTCTCTCTCTTCGCGCCACCGCCGGCCGCCGTAGTAGACTTTAATCTGCATATATGAGAAATAACGGAATATGTTTTTCATTACCGCCGATAGTAATCCATATTTCTTAATTAAACCGAGTCGTCGTGGTCTAATAAATTTACACATTCACATTCGTTTTCAATTCTATACGGAATAAAAATGACAAACCTCAACTACTGCTTTTTTTTTTCAAAATTTTTACAATTATGCCACTTAATTTTCAAATAGATAACTGGTATTTATTCTAAAACTTGAAACTCATCTCGGAGCTACTTTGCAATAAGCGAAAATAATATTATTCGAAATAACAAGGCTTTCGACAGTTTTCTTGGATATATAATGCAGCTGCGAGCCGAGCTATAGTAACAACGATAATAGCTGGCGTAGGTCTAATTGCGAGATGAGAGAGCAGCAGCAATAAGGAGTCGAGCTTGAAAATGATAAGTATATGTATATAAGCGAGTTGCCGCGGCGTGCGACTCACCCCGAGCTGTTGAAGCTTGAGCCGCTCGTCGAGTAGATAGGCCTTGAGATCCGTAAGTAGGCTGTCCTGCCTTTTGCTCAACTTCTTCAGCGCGTCTTTGGCCCTCAGTACCGTATACATCGGCGCTATGGGCACCGACTCTTCGTACATCTCCTTCTCCCTTTCTTCGCCACTGTCCGTCTCCTGCAACTATCTCAACAGCACTACTCAGTTTCATTGCAAGTGGAATTCTTGTTTGCAACTTTTAGGTTTATACTGTTATATACTGTTTTTATGATGAGATTTTTAATTAGTAAATACTACGGATTTGACGAGTGGAATTTAACGCTTGAATTTTTTTATTCGGCCTTTGACAGACAATCTTCTGACGAACTTTGTTGAAAAACAAACTACGTGTATTTATTCTTGGTAACTTCAGCGGGACTTTTTGCGTCTTTTTTGCGTTAAATATTTTTACAGCTCAGACTTATGAAAATTCTAGCTTCTTGTTTTATTTGTTCATTTTGAGAAATTAATGCATTTTGGGATTTTGAAGTTAATTTTTACGCTTATTTGAAATTCTGTTGTATGTGAAAGCTCGATATCAACGGCATATTATTCTATATTATATTGCTTTGTTAGGAATACCCAATTAATTTTGATAATTCATCGTTTTCGAGTCAAATAATTTCACTACATTCAATCTATGTTAATTATTGCTCGTAATTATATTGTTTCCAAATCGTAATAAATAATTTAGTTGCTTTTAAAAATTGATAGGTAGCGAACAAAAGCAAGGGAGATTGATATTCCAAATTGCATTCGATACATTGAATTACATATTGGAATATGAGAAATTTGTAAGCACAAGCTGAATATAGGCTGTTTTTCTTTAATTTAGTTAGTATTGAATTTCGGATTTTCGAATTCCATCGGTATCGAAATATGAAATTAGAGAACGTTCGAAATTCAATTTATTCAGTGTTTGCAATCGCAATCAGCAATCTACGCGCGCAGCATGCCTCGGTGGCTACGTCATACATAATAATTTCCATGCAGATTCAAAAAGAAAACTGTGAAATTAGATTTGTCGAACGAGTGTGGTCGAATAATGTTTTTTTCTTCGCCGGAATTAAAGTTTTCAGTGAATAACGAGTGGCTTTTTGGTCAGTTGAAACATTGAATAGCCCCCGGCATACCTCATTTTTCGTAAGTTCATTTGGCAGCTGAGCAACGTCATCAAACAACGCCTCGGTATGGACTGGACGGTCGAGCTGCAGTCGCGTCTCGTTTTCAGTAATGAAAATTTCCTTTTGCGAGCTCAGCTCTTTTTTCACGGACGGCACGCGTTTATCCTTTGACGCTTTTTCCTCGTCGTCGTCGTCGGTGGAGGCGGTATTTTTCCTCCTTCTACGCTGTTCGCGCAATTCGCTCACCTGGGCAAAAATTCGAGACATTAATTATGCCCCGCGGATTGCCATTGAAGCGCAAATGGCGCGCAGTTTTGCTTTGAAATATTACGATCAGAGGAAAAGTATAACATCCACGATAATTTGTTCATTAGTCGGGTCTCATTAAAATTTAGCGCGTCGTTCATAAGCAAGCATCGATGGCGAGGAGAAATGAAAACTTAACGGGCTTGTAGCGCGGCGATCTCACTCGCCGCTTTTTTCATTAAGCGCGCAGAGAGAAAGAGACAAAAAAAAGTATCGCTATAGCGTAAAGGCACGATTTAAGGGAGTCGTTAATGTCCAAAGAAGAGAGAGAGAGACCCCAGCACGGGGCAGTAATTTTCCTCTTGACTTAATAACCTCGCGGAAGCATGCGCTGTCGCTGCGAACGTGCGCTATCTTTTGCCTGTTTTATGCGGCGCGGGCGCGCGCCCACGCACACTTTTAAACATTCGCTTTGTCTAGACGATAAACTCTCCATTCTTTTTCCTTCTTTATTGTTTTTACGGGAAATTACGCGAGACTTGCTCGAGATACACTTCATTTTATCAATCTTCAAACATAGCTTTCACAGATTTTTCACATTTTTATCCGTTCGATCATAGAAAATACAAAATGCGTTAGCGAATAACGCTCAATATTATCGCGAAGATCAAGTAAACGGTTTGAATGGCAATTAATTAACAATGTTCCATTTTTGAAGCAAGCTTCACCCAACAATAACGCCAATGAAATATTATTTTGCTTATAAATCTTTCAATCAACAGCTCTCCGTTATTGCTCATTTCAACAAATATGTCAAACCCCTCAGTTCTCTAATTAATTGGTTTCACTGATAGAATTCGAACGAGAGAGCGGGTAATGTGCGGTGTGCGTAATACTCTATAATGAAATTAATTCAATAAAGCTAATGATATTTTTATAATTTAATCGAGTGATCAGCAATGTCCGTTTAATTAAAGTGTAATGAAAAGCTTCGCGGTTTACGCTGGCAAAATAATTGACAACAATGTATACACTTACGCAACATTTACTTTGAAATGATTTACCATGGATTTATCAAGTTTAAATGAAATATTTATTTACTTTTGAGGTAAACTGTTTTTGTTTCTTTTTTGAAATGTAAAGTTTACTAGAAGCAGCGAAACCTTTTTTTTGTAGTTTTTGTAAAACAAAAAAGCCAAATAAGATCTGACTTGATATGAAAGATAATTGTTGACGTACCTCTTTATCAGACTCAGTCGCAGACGTGGGTTTTGCGACTGACTTGTCGCCGTTTACTTTGCCAGCCGCAGCTCGCAGCTCATCCGCGTATTCGTTCTCTTCGACAACGCTGCCCTCGTCCGTCTCGTTCTCCCCATCCCCCTCGGCGCCATTCTCCTCCTCGTCGTCTTCTCTGCCACCGCTGTCGCTATCTTCGGCCTCATCGTCTTTCTCCAATGAGTCCTCGACTTCTTCCGAACTACCGACTTGCGAAGTAGTTGGACTCTTCGTGGCGTTCGATTGCGGAACTTCCTGCACATTTGTCGAATGTTGGCAAAGTCGTTAATTGAAGTGGTCTCGCTGGAAGGGCTGATTCACAGCCCTACTATTCAATGAGTTCTTTTTTTTTCGCAATTTGTCTTTTATGAACTTGTCGAGTATCTTAGGTACTATAGAAGTTAGTCGATGTTATTTTTTGCCTATGGATTAAACTGCTTTTATATCTCGTTATCTTTGAACATGAATTGGAATAATAGGAATTAAATTTGAAGTTAAATTTCGAGAATTCACGAACTCATGTTTGAGTTTATAGATTCACCTAGATGCGCATAATTAATTCACATAGTTGAAGGTAGTTCAATTTTTGAACATTGCATTTGAAGCATTATATGTAAAATTTCTGTCTATAGCAATCGCGATAATAAAAGACAACGTATGAAGTACACTCATGAACCACTACAATATTTCAGTGATAGAACAGTATATATAGTCAGCCATCAAACCGAGTTGTCCAAGCAATTAATTCGTACTTATACCAAGCTTAATAAGCATTCATATAAAACATTTGTTAAAAGTTTTAGTAACTGCTCTCATACCTTTTAAGTCCCGCTCCAAGCCAAGAAAGTTTTTTGGAAGAGTTATTTTTGTTGAAAAAAAAACAAAAAAGTCGGACGTAGGCCAAGGTACTTTAGCAAAGCGCCATTAAGCCGGCGAGCACAAAGCCCAGTCGCTTATTATCAAAATGAAAGTGTAGAGAAGCATTTCCGCGATTAGACCGGTGGGTGTTGCGCGCGTGCATGCAGCGTGACCCTTTCCCATTTTTCCGGGTGTAACGATTAAAGCGCCACTTACCGAAACTGCGGCTTTGGGCTGTTGCTGCTGCTGCTGTGGTGGCGGCTGCTCGCTTTTGCTGCTCACTGCAACAGAATACGAAACGACTCTCGTTAATTATTTGCCACTTTCGTTGCTCTCTCTCTCTTTCTCTTTTTATCTTTTTTGCATTGTCTTAACGAGCTTTTCCACGCTCGCTACACGCTGGCCGGACATTAGTTCGTGCGTTTATGCGAACGCATGCACGATCAAGTGAACCGTGATATAGGATTATACGAATAGGGATTACTTCGAGCAAGTTTGTATGACTTTGTTGCGATGTAAAGTTCTTTTTTTTACACGGCGATACTAATTTTTATTTGCGATATTTTTTACAATTTTTGAGCCTTTGCGCAGAGTTTTTAATTTAAAGACAAAACGAGAATATACGAAAAAATATCATCATATAGGCTGCATAACTTGGTTTCATATTAATACCTCTTATCTACTTGTACTAAAATAATTTTGACTATTGTAATAAATTAAAATATTTGCAATTCGGTATAATTTTTATCTGATTTCAATGCCAGATAAATTTCAGTTATTCTACCATTATTAAATTCAAAATCTACTAATTGTAATAATTTCCATTGAAGATTTTAATTAAATTTTCGTGTGACCGACTGTCTTGCATCGAAGTAACGAGAATAGAAGGCGGCATGAATCGTTGTTAGAGCACGAAGTGGATGATGGCTAAGCAATTAAAAAGCGATTCGCAGAAAATGTAATTGGCGTCAATTAAGCAGCAGAATTTCCAATAGCCCTCGTGTCGAATGCTGTTCTAACGACGTTGAGGACAAATTGAGCGTACGTTCGATTTTGCTTGACACTTTCTCCGAGTCTAGAGGTCGTTGCTTGCTACATCCAATCTCTTACGGCTGCCGAATCTTCTTTCGCTTCGTCTTCTTCCATTTCGAGTTGTCGAACGCGCTCTCAGCCTGAAAATAAGATGAAGCCATTTCGCCCACAATCCAATTTACAAGGGTCCAAGCCAATTTTACTCTCTCTCTCTCTGTCTGTCTGTCTCTCTTTCTCTCTCTCTCTCTCTCTCTCTCTCTCTCTCTCTCTCTCTTTGCGAAGTTCAACTTTAATCTTGACTATTGTAACTACGTTCGGTTGTTGCGATTTTGACCGAACGATGGTCTTAGAGAATTGAGAGGCGAGAAAATGACGCCTTAGAGAGAGACATTATCCGTATAGGTGCGAGAGAGAGGAGCAATGAGACTAGGAGAAGACAGTTCGGTTTCGGCAGCGGTGGCCGCGGCATGCACGCTCAAGCGAGCCGGGGAGAAAGCCTTTCCCGGGCGTGAGACAGTTGTGAGTATGTGCGAGAGATAACACCGGCGTGTCCATCGCCGAGGTTGCAGCCCGCGCAACTCGGCAAGAGCACAACTGCCTGCAGCCGAGTCGCGGCGAGATCCGAGCGGCCGGCAACAAGATAACCGACGCCAAGGCCTAGAACGCCAGGAAAGTTTCCCGCCTCTACGAGGGCCGAAACAAGAAGGATTACCGCCGACGTGGGCAACGTCGTCGACGTGTCCTGGGTTACGCCTGATCAGCGTAACCCCGCGAATCTACGTATGTGAGTAGAGTGCTGTGTGTAAAAAGAAGCTGCGTATTAGTTCGTGGAGCGAATTTGTCTCGCTCCCCGTGCGTTGTTTACATCACGATATATAGCGAAGACTCTCGGCCATTTGTCATTACAGCTTATACGTTTGAGTTCTGACAATACACGAAAGTCAGTGAATTATACTTTGTGAGTGTTTCTTCTTGTAGAATATCAACCTTTCCCCCCATTTCGTCGTTGCATGAGTTTTCGCGTTTTCAGCCTCTTGCGACGAGATTCAACATCTACGAGGCGGCGGTTAGCCTCGCAACGTAACTAGATATCGGCGGGAAAATACATTAATTTCCCTTCCGTTACACTATGAAAAATTAATTAAATATTGCCGCGGCAATTCACTTAACGCTCAATCCTCTGTTATATTTTCTTGTTGTCTTCCATCTTCCACGAGTAAAATATAATACAGCACGTGTTTTCACTTCAGTTCGTTATTACTGAAATTTCTTTCTCTCTTTCAGTATTAACTTTTTGCATTTTTCTCCAGATGTCAATCAATTTTCATGCGATCCCTTCTAAAATCGCTCTTTAAATATGCCAAAGTTGATTTTTAATCTAATCTGAAGCTAAATACTTTTAATTTACCGAGTACTATTGATCCTGTTAAGATTTATCCTTATTCAAGTTATTTTTATGTACGTATGAGTATTTTATTGCCTGTGAAGTAAGTATCTCATGGCAAAGTCGATATCGAAACATGGGAATCAAATCCTGATTAAGTACCGCAGTCAAAGCTTTGTGTGCAACGTGAAATGAGCTACAAGGCTCTATGTATCACGTTTGAAACTGGAAAGTTATCAAAGTGACTTTTCAAATTAGCTTCCTTAGCAATTGACTACATACCAAAGCAAGTAGTAATATCGAAATATAGTCAGCTATTGCAGTTTCTCTACAGAAAAAAATACCAAGCTATGGGATCTGCTGCTAATGACATTAGCAGTATGCTTTCTCGAAGAGTATAAAATTTTTAACAAAACTAAATTTTCTTATACACTTAATCTGAAAGGCATTCACTATAAACTTATTTCAAAATTACTCAAAATCTCTTTTTTAATAGTTAAAGATTGATTCATTGGATTCATAATAATCAATGTCAACGATTGATGAGAACACTCTTCGAACTTTTTATGTTATTTGTCTATAGTCATATTTCACATAATTTACATATACATTGCTGAATATATAAAACTACGAAACATGTTTGTCAATTAACAGTTTCAATCAATATTGAAAATGATAGCCTCAATCTAGTAAAAATTCATAAAAATGTGGGTTAAAAAAATGAACATATTTACAAGCAAATACATACATTTTCACACATATACACAGAAAAAAACGTTTATTTGATCCTAATAATATTTATTAACAGTTAATAAATGATTTTGTTGAAAAAATCAAATGAATAATTTATTAACTGTTGACAAATCATTTATTTGATTTTTTCAATTTCTTAACAGTTAATTAATGATTTATTAACTGTTAATAAACATTTTGAAAAAAAAAAGCAAATAAATCTTCTTATTTGATTCAAACAATTCTTTTTTTCTGTGTGGCGTGAAACTGCGTATAGCTGAAAATCGAAAAATACGGAAATTTCTGATATAGAAAAATTGTAATAATTTTTTTAATTGTCGATAAATTGTCTTGAAAATTAAATAAGCTTTAGACTTCGGGAAAATAAACATAACTGCAAAGTTTCGTCAAGATAGCTCGAACCGATTGAACGCAATGGTACTGGAACTGTGAGAACAAAGTTTACCAAAAGTGACCACACACACATACATACACACAAAATTTTGGGGATCCGGACACTTTCTAAAAACATCATTTTTGAACTAAGCGACCTCGAAAAAATAGAAAAACATCAAAATTACACAATCGAAAATTTTCACTGTTACAAAGCTTTCTCTTCGAGAAAGCAAGAAATGTTTAAATCAAATAAGAAAATTTATTTGTTTTTTTTTTTCAAAATATTTATCAACAGTTAATAAATTTATTGAATCTTAATAAATCATTAATTAATTATTAAAAAATCTAATAACTGATTTGTTAGCAGTTAATGAATTATTCAATTGGTTCTTTGTGCGTATCCTACAAAACCATTTATTAATTGTTAATAAATATTATTAGAATCAAATAAACCTTTTTTTTTTCTGTAATCGTTTGAGCGTTAAATGTGATTCGTAATAAGAGTCATATAACTGAATTGATTAAATGTCAGTTTGATTAATGACACGAAAACAGTCAGAATTCATTAAAGCGAAGCATCGAAACTTCATGCCCCCCATTTGCATTCACGCGGGTACGTACTAAAGAGGAAAACTCACGTCTCGCATAATTATAGAAGTTTTGTTGGGCGGAGTGAGGAACACGAGGGACAACGACGTGATTTTTCATTGTAGACCAGTGATGTAGCCCCCATATGTCCAGTCGCCCATCGAACAATCTAACGAGCGCCGAGGAACAAGCTCGGCGAGAGGAGAGATGAGGCGAACAGACGCCGCAGGCTTTACGACTCTTGACTGTGATTTTGAAGGCAAACGAAATTGTCGAAGCCACGTGTAGCCAAGAACAAGATTTCACGATTGTTGCTCTTAGGGAGTTTCGTTGCTAAGGCTTCGTTAAGATCTTGCAAAATCTACGATTGCTCATTGTCACTTTCAGCTTTATCACTCTGGTATTTTGAGTCGTTCATTCGATTATAAAGTTGATGCAAGTTTGTTTGGAAACTCTTATTTTTAAATTTGCAAACCAAGATAAATAGCTTAATCAATCTAATTATCTTGAATCTAAAATATTCCTGCGAAATGAGATATATTAAGAAGTTTATTTATACAAACATCCAGCTGTTCTATTTTCTCGCTGACATATATTTATTGCTTGGTAAAATTGCGCAAATATTTTTACTTGAAATATCGTGAAAAGAAATCTATACGAAAGTGACTTGTTTTCATTGTGGGGTCGCCTTCATGCGTGTTCGCCGAATCCAAAATTTGATGACGTGCTACGACTTTCCGAGAAGCACCGTCTGGCGTATGTGTGAGTGTATACACGCGGGAACGGGGTGGTGTTTGAGGGGGAGGGAGGGGGGAAGATTATGTAGGTACGAAATTAACACCCGGGCGTAGAGCGTACAAGTGCACGCGGCCACACACGCAACTGTTGATATTGCGAATTATGGACACAACAATGCAGCGCGCAGCAGCAGAGCGCCCGTTCATAACCCAAATGGCCTTCGGACCTTAAAGACCAACCAATTTTTTTCTACGCTAGTGGCGTCTGGATAATTACGTTCAATACTTCACGCGGTAGACCAGACGATGATTTGATTGGTTATTGAATAATATTTGCTTCAAAATTTCATCTCTTGGTCTTTTAAAAGTAAATTGTCATGATAAAGTAATGATATAATGTAGATTGTTTGCTTTTGCTGACATTTATAAGATGAATTTTCTCCCTTATAAATATTGAAAACATTACTGATGTTTAATCTGCAATATCTGATGGCAGGCATAATTTTGTATACTTCATATGCACAATGTACATAAGTAAAATTTACCTATCTATCAGTAACATGTTAATTAAGCTAGGTGGAAGTGTATGTCATATAGCGATGAATTCATCGTAGTTATCGAGTTCAAGCGTGCGATACGAATGTCACGATGAAAGCCGTATATATAGCAGCCGCAACGAGCAAATTATGGAAGCGATGAAGTTACGAAATGAATTTATTCACGATCGTGTCGCCTGGAGAAAGCAGGCCATGAGCTAGTAGCTGCAAGCGAGCGAACGAGAAGCTCTTGAGCATCTGGGCGCGCCACGGCAGCAGCAGCAGCAGCAGCAATGCCTAATTAATTCGACGCTTAATTCAGAAACACGCGTCGAGCCAATCCCAAAACTCTGCTGCACTCCTGCCGCCGACTGTTGCACTTGCTCTATCGACGCCAAACACGCACCAACTCACCTACACACACACAGGCACACACTGGCACACGCACACACACATAACACGCTTGCTCTTGTGTGACTCGCGTGATATCGATCAATGTGCGGTTTCCTCTAGCGTACTACATCTAGCAACCGCATACGCAGCCAGTTTATGTGCCAAAGTGTATCCGCCAGTCTTCGGATTAGCTTGTACCTCTTTCTATGGGACAGACTTTATACCAGTTACTTTATATTGCGTTTAACTTTTTTTAAGCCTTGTTTTTTTTTCATGATTTTCATAAAAAATATTTTTTTATAATATCAATATAAAATATAAATGCCTGACTATTAACATTGCGAAATGAAAATTCTCAAAATACGAATTTTGTGCAAATATTGAGTGAGGATTTTTAGAGTGGTGCGCACCTTTGAACATAACGTTCTCGGAACGCGTATATTTCCTTCAAACCGTATCAATGTTTGGATGGCGGACGCAGGAGTTTTAACAGAAATTCGTGGAATTTATTTACATTTTATTTGCATCATATAGGTTTAGCAATATTCAAATCATGTAGATATAAGGTAGATGTACCTAATATGGAACTATTGTGCGGAAATAGCTGTATCTTTTTACCGTGGATGAATTTTTCAACGCGTGTGGTATTATTTCAAAGCTTATGAAAGCAGCTTCAAAATGAGCCGAACCGCGATTTTTTTTATGAATGCTAGCCTGAGTTATAGCACTTTGAATGGCACTACTTTTTTGGCGTGAAAAGACCAATATGGGACTATTTGAGAAAAGAGCGTTTTCAAGTATCCAAGTCATGGGTGACACGTATGAGCAAGTTAAAACATTAATATTTTTTACTTTTCAAGTATTATACGCTAATTAGTATAATTTGGCAACAACACAGTTACGTATAAACATTGATTTTGAAAAATATAAGAAAAATAGATATTTTATCATTGACAAGTAGAATAAGTCAATTTAGACTAACTGTCAAGTTTTGACTTTGGTTACTCACACAACTTCAAAACTGGAACATGAAAAAACTTTATTGTGGTGATTTTTCATAATTCATTATTAATTTTCGGTGCAGTCCCTTATTGGGTACAATCGAGAGTGATCGAAAGATCAAAGTAATTTTCGCGTTATTTGGCTTATTTATACGCTAGAAAATTTCTGGTCAGTACTTTTGAAAAAGTGAAAGAAGACGAATCGAATGGTATACCGCAGTTTTATGTTTAGATATGTTAGACTAACTTAAATGACTTAAATGGAAATTGAATCAGCTGGAAAATTTTGTCGTCAGAGTACAAAACGGCTGCTGGAAAACAGATTTCGTCTTAGGGGATGATTTGAACCTATTTCATTATTTGATATCACGAATATAATGCCACAGCGCCGTCTCGCTATAACATGAGTAAACGTAAAATCGGGTACACCTACCTTATTAAAGATTAAGTTCAAGCCGGCTATTTCATTCGAGTTCATTGTAAATAAATAATAATCTTATCATCCATTGACATGAAGATTTATTTCGAGATGTATGACATTCTGAAAGTATCACGAATCGCGATTGATTTGAGTCACCTAAAATAAACTAAGTCAAGCTCACTGAAAATAATACACGAGCAACTGTGTAAATATTCAGCAAAATAAGCATCGTTTTCACAAATATAATTTCCCCATATACGCGCGAGTAAATCTTGAAAACCCCAATGGTGTACAACTCGAGTTGAAGTATAAATCAAACTAATTGGCCAACAAGCAGAGACATTGTCGAGTAAGTTGGTCGGCTGACTATTGTTCACGAAACGGCTGCCGCGAGAACAAAACGTCACGCGATGCGTATCTCCATGCTGCGTTACGTTTGTGTATGTGCGCGCACGGGGTGAATGCTCCGTGGGGTTGTAGCGGAAAAAGTGTAGCAGTTTTCCCCTAATTGACGGCTAATTTTTGTCCTGGCAATGTAGCTATACGATCAATGTCGCATGCGCGCTTGCCTCTAGTCCGCGTGCGGTCCGTGCATTATTCATAATAGTGATTTCCGAAGCCCTTTTCCGCTGCACTTGCCGCTAGCACTGCTCTGCCTTTTCCTTTATTCTTCTTGCACGAGTTTTTGTTTCTCCACGTCGCTTTTGCCACGCGGCGGCGCGACTTCCTTACGCGAGACCTACTTTTATTGCCATTTGGTGGTCTTCACTGTGTCTTTGCCTTTCCGACTTCTACTCTTCCTCTTGTTCTCCTTCTGCGCCTTATCTTTATTCTTTCCTTGCTGTATCACGCTTTTACATTCCGATTTTTATTGCCTGCGCGCCTCACATGCTTCGTTTCTTATATGGCTACGTGTACTAACGTTTCTTCACGCGATACGACCGAGTTTACATGTACGTTTATATTTTCCACGATGTTCGCCACAATCGAGTTTAATAATGTACGATGCAATCCTTCTTCGTGCAAAAGTGTAAAAACAGAAAGCAGTTTCATTGAGTCATCCAATCCATCGAGCATTTCACTGAATAAACTACGCGGGTAAGTAAATTGTTGCAGCAGGAGCAGCCGAAGGAGCGAACGGAAATACCCTTTGAAATTTTACTTAATTCTCGGTCGGTCGGTAAACTTTCAGGACTACATCTGCATTTGTATTGCTCAATTTGTAGTCCATTGCTTGCGCGGAATTCTTCCTCCATGTTCTCTCTAATTCGTGCCGGATGTTGTGTATTTTTATATTTTCTCCGCCGCGGCATTCTATAAACTGTATTGGCCTCGTTCTCCTCTCGTCTGTGTGTCTGTTGCCGTGCTTTTCTTACGATACCCATCCTCTCTATTCTTCCCCACCCCCCTTCCCACTCTTCGGGTGTCTTTCAAAGCTCGACGAGCTTTCCGCCTCGGCGTACAAGAGCGTTCGATTTGTACCGAAGATAGGCAATTCGATATCTCGTATTCTAAGGAGGCGAACGTGCCGCCGCCAGACTCTGTCTTAGTCTATCTCCCTCTCTCTCTCGTTTTGCACTCTCTCATTTTACTTCGATATTCTTCATCCTCCTTTATGATACTATACTTTGCAATATTGGAAAGACGATACTTTTGCCCAGCACTCGGAAGAGAAACTCTACGAGTCCCTGAGAGAATAAAAGCTCGCAAACCCAGCTGCAAAAATGTAGATGCTATGTTCATTCGATATTTGCCTTGCCAATGAACACTGCGAAATTCTTCTTTTTTGTTTGGTCATTCTTATTCAATCATTCTGCTTGACTTTTAACGATAGTAGTTCAATCATGTTTCAATAGACCACTCGCAATTCAGTAATTGATTGATCAAGAGAACAGAGTAGACTACAAACGACAGGGACGTAAAATTTAGGAAAATCGTTGGAGTTTTCAATCGTATATAAAACATAATAGACAATCACGTTGATCTAATGCATGTAAGCTAAAGTTGATCGGGGATCTAGTAGCCGGAGCGTCGAACATAACCTAACTTATGGTTCGAATATTACAAATTGCTCATTCAGTTTTCAATTTTTTCTAAATATCTGGATCATCCACCATTCCTTGAGTGAATCTGAATGGTGGATGACTCAAATATTTACAAAAAATTGAAAACTGAATGAGTAATTTGTAATATTCGAGGAGTGTTGGCGGGTCGGCATTATACATGGAGCTAATACTGGCTACCACCTCCCCTTAACGTCGTCGTGTGAGCAGTCACGTATTTAGCTTAACTTTCAGAGAAAGCGTCACATGTATCGAGAAGCTTGCAGTAGCAGCACGATGCATTACGGGGGTACGTAGCAGTAGCTCGCGTTGAACTTAGCAAGTTCGAGAGGCGGGAGATCGTTGGCTTTACGGAGAAGGAGAGGGGGGGGGGGGAGTAATCGAAAAGAAGCAGCGCCTCGAGTCGCCGCGTCACTCGATTCGCGCGCACTCCGCTGTACGCTTCGCTACGCAAACTTTGCTCAATTGTGTTAACGTGTGTTCGCTGCTTATTTTGGATGGCACTTTGTTCATTACACATCTTGTACACACTGTTTCCTTTTTTTAAACCCAACTAAAAGTAACGGGATTGTGGCGATTGAAACGATTGACTAAGAGATAAAGAAATTCGACGTAACTCGAAGCAACACGTTTGCAATCTTTAAAATAAAGATATTTTTTACTCATCGTGGTATCCTCGAGCAAATATAGTGATCTATATTTACCATGAAGTTCAAATATGGTTTGGAAGCTTTCGCATGAATGTTTGACTTGATAATGAAACGTTTTGATTAAAAACTCCATTGCAATATGAAAAAATAGAAATCCTTTAAAATAAAAAAAAAATAAATAAAAGAATGCAGAACATAAAAAAATAAATCCTCTGTTTAAAAAATTATTCACTATATAATAAAAATAGACGAAGTGAAGTCAGATAGTATCGAATTTGTTCATATCGAAATTTGAAATTGTGTAGAACTTTCGAAATTGAATTATTGCAATCTGCAATCTGCACGCGAGGCGCACCTTATAGTGGCTGGTAACTATGAAACGTCGTGTAATGAATAAATTGAAATTTACAGTATGGTTATCTTTCTTTAAAAAATATTATAGATCAAAGTGGCAATAAATTCAAGAGTTTTCATAAACAGTTTCAAATAGGCTTCAGCAAAAGCTCGATCAGCTCGAATTGGACTCAGCTCCAAACTCTAGCTCGACCATCGAGTTTTTTGAGATTTTTGAGCTCTCATGCCAAATCCAGCTCTCGCGTTACCAAGTTGACTCGAACTTTCGAGCTTCAGAGCTATTTGCACCAACTGGTTTATGAACCTTCACTATACTTGTAATACAAGCCTTCAAGCCTTTTTGATTGTTCAAATATTCAAATTGTACATTCTAATTTCCAACCGCTATGGAATGTTAAGATTTTTTATTTAAAGTTCAGAAAGCTTGGGAAGCTCCAGAGTTCGAACTAGCTCCGGAGCTCGAAAGCTCGGTCGGCTCGGCTCGATTGAGCTTTAGTTCGAGAACCGCTCAAGTTTTTCGTGCTTCCGCCGAGGCCTAGCCTGAAAGGTCATTTTACAGATAATGGAAGTATCTGATATCTTTTTCGCTATCTGCAGATTTTTATTAACTCGATCCATCAATAACTGAAAAGATGCATTTTGAAATAATTGACAAGACAAGTGCCCTTGAGTATGACTTTATGAACGTATAGCTGAGCAGAGTTTTTCATGGTAACGACTAATCAACACAGATTGAAAAGTTTTTACAAAATACCGTGTATGACTTTGTTTTTTTTTTGCCTGAATTAGCGATTCCTATAGCAAGCTTTAATGAGTTTATTCACTGGATGCTTGAAAGCGTTTTATTGAAAATTCGAAACATCGAGTTTTTTTTTTTTACAGTCGAGAGAAGTTAATAAAGCATCGCCGATCTACCCGGGAAATTGAAAAAAATGAATAATTTTTAAATAATTTTTGCCATAACACACGGTAAATAAACTCATTCAGCCTTTTTTGCGCGCACTTTGCTGTAATTTTTTTTTTCAATACCGCTCTCATTAGCCGTTGAGCAGTAAATCGATCCGGACATCCTCATTAATTTGCACATTAACACCAATATCTCGAGAGAATTTAAGTGTGAAAGAGAAGCAGTAAGCAAAGAAGAAAGAACAAAGAAAATATGATTGGGTGCGTCTCGGATTTATTCGTCTGCAAGGACTCGGAGGCTCGTAATTAACACCTCTTTCCGGCGGATAATTCGCGAACTCTTGTCCTGACAACCAGGAGGATGCGCGTGATTAATGAATTAGCGAGTAGCCCGCACAATGGGTCTCTCTCTCTCTCTCCCTCTCGCGCGAGCGTAGGAGCATTCTCCACAAAGGCTATGCAGCCGCCGCAGCCACGTGCCTCTCTCTCGCCTCGTCGGACGCCCTTTAATCAGGCATTTCTCGCGTGCCCGTTCGCTTGCCTATCGTCTTGCCCAAGTGAGAGAGAGAGAGAGTAGCCTTCCCTGGAATTTCAACCCTTTTCATCGACAAAGAAACCGCGCTTGTTGGAATGCCCAAGTGGTTTACACTGATTGCCTCAGGTATTTCTTTAATCCTGATCGGTGTTCACGTTCGCGATTGACAAATTTTTCTTGGCAAATAGTACGTTCAGTTTAATTTACCTTTACCTTTTCTGTACTCCACTCATCATGGGGAGGTAGAGAGTTACGCAGTTTAATTTGTTTCAATTTGATGAACATTCTAATGTTAGTCATTTGAAGAAAGTTTCCAACTATAAGTGGAGCAAACTCCATGTTAGTAAGCGATGCTTGAAACTTTATACGCGGGCTGGAGTAAGAAAGGATGCGAGCTGCAACAGCAAAAGAACTCATTACGGATTACAACCGTTTTTTGATTATTTTTGCACAGTTTCATCAAACTTTCATTAACGGCGAGCTTTCATTACCATCGTGCTTACAATTAACACGGTAAATATGTTAATTGATATTAATTGCAGCTGATATTCGAATTGCGAGCTTATTCAAACATTGAAATGACCGAATGAATAGCAGATATGTATCAAACGAATCGATAGCGCGAAAACATATCGTATGTCGAATATAATATAAACCATACTATATACCTATGTCTGCTGGTTGTGATCGGACATGCACACCCAAGATGTTCATTGAAACTATGAAGGAATGGTAATATACAGCGAGCAATTCTCGCATAAATCAGCATCACGCTGACGAGCGTTTAATTTTGCAGCGAAGAGAGCGGTGCAATAAAAACGCAAAGTTTACGAGCTCGCGCGTCGCGCCAATAAGCGAGCGCGTAAATAATTCTGCGCGCGTCGGCAGATTGACAAATCACGGCCGTCTGCAAGATTGCAAAAACCGAATGAAATATCGTTCACCGAGCTTTTCGAAAAAAAAAAAAAAATCAACCGACACTATGAATCATAATGCTTGGGAGAGTTTGTGTGTCAGGCGCAGACTAGACGCAGTAGCGACTGAATCAATCGCAGTACGTGAAAAAAAAAAGTAGGACGAGCCTCGAAAAGAGAACCGCAAGTTCGCGGGAGAACTTTCGCGGTCGCCGGCGATGTTTTTACGCTCATTTCGCGCAGCTTTCAACCACCTCTAAATTATTCAATGGGTTTTTTTATCTGCTGCGCGCGCCATTGGCAGTGCAGCGTTTTCAATTTTTGCACGTAAACATTTACCTGGTAATTTGCGTGCGAGTTAATTATCAATCCCATTACTCCAATATCGCGAAGAGCGAGCTGCAATGTCGAAAACAATTTCGTTATCGGTGCTCGAAATCAGAATTATAATTAACCGATATATGCGCGCAAAGCTTGGTTATATATTGAAAATTCAATGGCAAAAGCATCAGTATGAATGCGGGATATGGCTTTCATTCGAGTGCGCAGTGCCGCGCTAGTCCTCGGGGAAATTTCGTGGATTGTCTTCATTAATTTTTAATCAACCAGCGGAAATACATTTTCTCTGCGAGTGCGAATGTAGATCGGTATAATGTATTGTTGCTGCGGGAAATTGCATTTTGAATTATCATTCTTGATTTCGAGATATCAAAGGTAAAGTCGATGGGAATATTTTTGCTGATATTCTGAAGCACTATTTACAATATGTCAACCAATTTCACGTAGCTCGTTGCGCTTTTAAGCGGCATGAATTGAACGATTAAAAAGCTCATAATAATTAAACGAGATATTTTTTCGCCGGTATTTATCAATTTTTTGCTCGCGGTGCTCTCAATTACTACAGTTCCATAGCAACTTTTCATCAGCATATTACATACGGGACGAAATCTACAAAAAAAATGCACTTTTTTGAAGCCCAAAACGAAAAAAAAAATTTATAACGCTAGAGCTTCCGGAGTTTTTTCCTCTTCTTTTTGAAGGTATATAGTGACGAAAAATACTCGTGAAAATTGGAAAAATTTATAGGAACTACGTTTTCCGGATTTTCCCATTATAATCAAATGGGCTTATTTCTGTGAAAATAGGAAAATAACGTCATTTGGTTCAAGTGCTGATTTTTCGGCATCTAAGACCGCTACAAACATTTTTGACCAGTCAAAATTGTAGCCAAAAAGAAGACCTTTGTGTAGAAATTAGTTTTGTTTCAAAATAATTATGTGGTAAAAAGTTATCAATAAAATAACGAAAAAAATGCTTCAGTTCAGTTCGTTAAAAATATGGAAAAAATACCGAAAAAAAGTAGCTCTTGGGGACTTTTCTAATGTTCACGACTACTTTCTCTCACTATATACCTTCAAAAAGAAGAGGAAAAAACTCCGTAAGATCTAGCGTTAAAAATTTTTTTCTCCATTTTGGGCTTCAATAAAATGCATTCTTGTAGATTTTGTCATAGACATCCTGTTTCAACGCAATTTAGAGAACAAATATTGAAGTAATTTTACGGAGGTAAAGGGTAATGAAAAAGCTTCCAGCGCAATAAAATCTCTTAGCTAATTTGAATTAAAGCACGCACAGGCTAGACGGCAAAAAGTATAAAAATTCAGCGAAGCGCGCAAGCTAACTTCGTACAGGAGACAAAGGAGAAGAGGATCCGCCAGTTCCTTGGCAATTTTGAACATCAGAGTAAATGTCTGCAAGCAGCTCTTAACTAATCGAAGGCTGCTGCCAGAAGGAAGACGCGAACAGAGATTTAACGTTGAATGCACGAAACTACTGATTAGCCAAGGAGATAATTGAAAGCAAGCTGGGCGTGAGCAAGCAGCATGGCGAGCACGCCGACAAGAATTCAGGGCATGCGAAGCGCAACTGCTATGCCAGCTTTATCTCCCTCTCTCTCACTCTTCCCTTTCATGTCGCAACGCCGGAGGGGGCAGCTCGCGAGCAGTTTCTTTTGCCTGCCGCGACAGCGACCTTTTCAATTCGAGCAAGAGGCTAAACTCGTGCATACTGTCTGAATCCCCGCGAGCGTAACTTTCTCTTCTTTTTTTCATTTATATCTCCTTTAGGTATATGTTTTATCACTTTATACCTCTCTGACTCCTGGTTACCTCCCGTGTATATCTGATAATGCTCTTAGCTTGGATTTTACCGGCTCACTTACTATATCGCGCATGAGTCGCATTTTAATGAACAAAAAAAAATTATCCGCCCTTTTTCCAAGGATACTCGAGCGCGCTACTTCTATTTTTTGTCGAGTGAAGTCGGATTTTTTTAATACAGTTGCTCTTCTGCAGAATTTTTTTACATCTACCTAGCTATAAAGTAGGTTGAGATTAAATCGACCGACATCGCATTGATTAAGAAATAAAGTCGGTTAAAAATACTGATTTCTCGGAAATAGAATGAAACTTCTTGTCCACCGCAGATAATTGATTACAGTGATTTGATTGTTTCCAATTCGCTAGCGTGCCAGTTAGCATCTACTTTCAAATACTTTGATTTTGACATTAATGTAATGACTTTTTACAAGAGCAAGTCCAGTTGTGTAATATACACACCTCGATTTTGGCGGGGATACTAATTAATCGTACCCCTGGTAGAAATGTCACGAAAAATATTCGCCAGTATTTTGATACACGCGATTAATTCACGAATTCGCTGCTTGAAA
>JAWWMK010002104.1:0-34466 GCA_035047105.1 Galeopsomyia nigrocyanea
ATATATATATAGTCTGTAAGTGGTGTGGTTGTATGTGTATGTGTATGTGTCTTTCAGAGCGTGCACAGTAGCTTAACAGAGCTTTTGCCGCACACACGCAATTGAATCTCATTTCATCGTTATCGCCCCCCGCAAGAGAGAGAGAGAGAGAGAGAGAGAGAGAGAGAGAGAGAGACGGAGCCGACAACTTTTTTTCCTTGAGCAATATTTTCGGTTATCATTATCAGTACGACGCTGATTCTCTCTCTTTTTTTTTTGTTAATGCTTTCGTTTATAGTGTGGTATACGGATTTTATTCTATTGAGAACCAAAATTATTTTGATTGTTCTGTGTAAAAGTGAAAGCTTTAGATTTTTTTTCAAGATGTTGCTATTAATTATTGCCATATATTATATCAAATTGAATTATAACTGTTACGTGTAAAATTGCGAATTTGTTAATTGTTTTCGAGGAGTTGATTTTAACTTGTTTTCAATCAATTTCTGTTTCTTTACAATTCACAGAAATAGTATGAGTCATATTGTGATACATATATAGGGGAAACCTCAGCATCCCGATAAAATTTGACGTGCAGGAGCATTTTACTGTAGATTAATAATGAAAAAAAAAAACATTCATAAGCCAATAGCGATAACAATTGAACATCATCATCATAATTCGCGCACTGCAAAAATTTTTCCAGCTTGCAATATCTCATCCACGCGCAAATTCGATAAGTGCACCGTACATGCATAAACAATTTCATTAATAAATTACGATTTGATAACGACTGTTTCATTGAAATCCGAGGCTTATCATAGATTTTTCATTTGACGCCAATGAAATTCCACACTTTCCTTAATAGACTACTTACTCTCGACATCCGTACGCAGAACTCGCGAGAGTAAGTAAGTAAGTAAGATAGTTACGCGGAAATTTTCGTCGCTCGCTGAAATGAAAAGCCTTGAAGCGTTTATTCCCCCTTGCGGATGTGCGATTCCCTAATCGCGACCCTTGACTCTTGCGAACGAGTCAATGCCATTGCGTGCGCGAGTGTATGTATATATATGTCATAATACTCGCGAGTGTGAATTATTGCGAGGTTTTGATGATGCCCGTGTGTGTTACATAGTTGCCGAGATTCGCGTTCGTTGACTTTTGTACAATTACTTTGTTACCGTAATGTTAAAAATATTTTTATTTGAAGTATTTTCACTGTTTTTTAATTAAATATTCTAGCCTAATTAAGGAAAACAATTCATCCACGATTAACTCATTTTCAACAATTAACCGAACATTCGAGAAATCCAATATCGATTACTTACATCTCAGATTCAAATTTGGCGCCATGCAAAACTTGCTCGCGTTGCGCGCGCAGAAACGCGCTTGCAGAAGATTATACGATTGGTCGTCTGGCAAAGTTCTATTCAAGAACAACACCGTTTGGGGCGTAGGATAGCACATATATACTCGGGCAAGGGATAATTTTCTTTTTTTTTTCCCTCCCTCCTCTCACCCTCGCCTCATCCCCGCATTGCTCGTGTGCGCAGCGGGTGGGTCGCATCATCGTTGTCGTCGTGTATTTAGTGCACAAGGAAGATCATTAGAATTATGCGCTTACGCACGGCCAGCTTACAACAACAGCAGCAGCAGCAGTAATGTCGTCGTATAAAGTGATGATGAGCAACATGTTTTGACAAATGGACCTGCGGCGGATTGACCAATTTGCCTGTTGTGATAATAATTACTCGTCGTAACGCACAAAACCATCTTTTTCAAGCGCAAGGTAAGTTTACAGATGTGGGTGTTTACTTTAAGCGTGTAACACGAGTTGTCGTTGGGCCTATATTGTAATGACGAGTTGATTGATTTTCATATGCGGGAATTGAATGGGAATATTACGTAGTCAACAGATGTTTTGTTACATCTTTGCTAAGCCAATGGATGACATTTATCCAAATTGTACTTAGAAATATTATCGCAAGCACTGTTGTCTATGCTCAATTTAAGCAAATTTTTATTATTTGTTATGATAAATGTAGTTCCAAGAAATATAATATCTTTGATAAATTTCACATTACTAAGGTGTGTCTAGTGTAGATTTACAAATCTGACAATCTTTATCTATTAATATCTCAAGCTTTTTCAGTCTTAACTAAAAGCTTTCCAGGTTAGCTTTGTCCATATCTGCCTTTGTAATGTGTTTACTCAGTGATGAACTTATTTAGTTTTTTAAAGTAAATTTCAGTGACATTACCATTACTGTGTTACAGATGTCAGGTGGATATCCAAAATTACCTCGTGCAGCTGTCAGGGACAGTTTCGATGAAGAAGACTTAAGTGATGTTGACGATGAAGTATTCATTCGTGATGGCAAGAATGGCATTTTGAAAATAGACGATGACTGTGGTGTTAAACGGCCTCTCATGGCTCCTCGCAGAAAGTGCAAGGCACACTTTACGGAGACAGCTCAGATACCGTACAAGACTCTTTTTGCACCATTTTGCTACACCATGATAGGTTTTGCCATTATTCTGGGGATAATTATACTGTGCATAGTTATTGTAACTAGATTTCCTATGCCTATGAACGTTTTGAATAATTGGCTGTTGCACAAAAAGCCACAAACTTTTGATAAACAGCATATTGTTCCTTGTACTTCGTTGAATTCCAAAGTTCAGTGGACACGTACGTTGCCTAAACTCACATCTGAAGCACCATTGAGAAGTAATGATGTCAATGGAGATAATGTTCAGGATATCATAGTTGGATTTAGTACAGGTATCTTGCTATATCACTTTGATGGATTGAAAGTGTTTAATTTTTATATTGCAATATTATTAATTTTTATCGATTTTGTTTTTTTACAGTTTTCTTTGGTTTTCATTTTGTTTTATATAGTTTGAGGTAAACATTATTATGATTTTTTTCTTTTACACCAGGGTACTTCTCATTTTTTTAAATACTACTTGTTGATGCACAATTGAAAGTGAATTTAATCTTTGATTTTATATCATTCATGCTTCTTTCTGTGAATTATTTTGTATTCATTCTTACATCGTATCCCTATTTTTACATGTTTGATTTTGCTACAATAATAAATTTATGCTTACTAGGTCTGGACAAGACTGATGCTCCTGACTACGTATGCACACTATACTTTGACCAAGCAGCACCTTGCCTAGGAGGTGTATTAGCATTAGATGGAAGAACCGGAGAAACCATCTGGACTCATTGGGCTCCTCATGCTATATTCTCAGTTGATTGTGGTTTTGACTTAACAGGTGACAAGACAAAGGATTGCATTATCTCAGGACGAGGTGGGATCTTACATGCAATCAATGGCCAAGATGGAGCTTTGATATGGGAATTACCGTACAGGGATTTATCCATGCTAGCGCAGCAGAGATATTATGATGTGTACGATGCCAGATATATTGCTGATGTGGATGACGATGAGATTGGTGATATCATTGCTTCACACACCTGGCAAACTGACAAATCACAGTCCGAAGTGGTTCTAGTCTCAGGCAAGACTGGGACAAAGCTCAATAGCATGGATTTTCCTGATAATGAGCGTCTATTTGTAGCACCGGAAATAATTGTGCATCCAGATGGTGAGACTTATTTTATACTGGCCTCTAGCGATCAAGACAAGTCTGGTGGTCTTTATGTCATATCACATTCCAATTTACTAAGTGGCCAATTTGTAAGTATATTCGGATTTTCTTCAATTTTTTTCTTTTAGAAAGAATAATTATATTGATTATGATTTTTATTTTCAGAAATTAAAAAAGCTTCATCACGGAAAGGGAAGAGGAGTAAGCTTACCACCTTTATTGATTGACATAAACTCCGATGGGACTGAAGATATCATAGTTGCTCTTTTCAATTCGTCCATAATGGCATTCGACGGCTTAAGATTCAAGGAAATCTGGAACTTCACTATCCCAAATTCAGAAATCATTAGCGTTCCAGTACCCGGCTACTACAACGACGACAAAGTACCGGATTTCATGGTCAAACATCAGATTGGCCCGGGTTTTCCAGTCTACTACTACACAACAGCGACAATATTGGACGGCAAAACGGGCAAACCATTACTGCAATCTCCCATGGAAGACACTTTGAGTGCACAAATGTCTGGCTTGTCGGTGACTGTTGACGGCTACGGCAACGATTGGTTCTTACATTGGTCGGCCAATTGTCTGGGTAAAGAGAGCTCAAAAGACAAGTACGAGTTCGTTAAGGAACCGAACGCCGAGGCTGATTTGTGCAAGCTTCGTTTCAACAGCACAATGGTAACATCTCTACTAGCGTTCAGTCAGCACGTTCAACCACCTGGATCGTCGCTTTACAATTCCGAAGACTGGCAGAGAGTAGAATTCAACAATTCCATCGATCCGAGAAAAGTAGCCGAAGATTACGCCAATTCTCACGCGAACTTCGAGAACGTCGCTGACAAGGCGAACAAATACAGCGACGATCGTCGCAAGACGATTCAACACGCGCTGCAGTCGGAAAATTTTTATCCACGAGGAAACATCAAGTACGGCGATACTAACGAGGAGCAACAACAGCAGCAGCAACATCAAGATCGTCAAGGTTTCTTGGATAAAGAATTGGACGAGATGAGCGAAGACGACGCACCGCGGAATAACAAGTGGGAGAACGACAAGCCGCGCGACAATGACGCGCAGTCGGACGTGAATTACGACTACAATTACGACGATGTGGAGAAGCGTATGTTGGCCTCGCAGTCGCAATTGAATGAAATTCGATTTCAGCGCAGCGAGAAGAACTTCTCCAGTGGCAGGTACATCAACAACGACACCAACGACGTCGAGAATCAATTGGATCCTAGCATGGATTACACCAACGGACAGAGTAAGAATAACAATTATTACACGAATATCAATCGATCGAATAATGCCGAAGAGAATGTCGATTATATAATTCCCGATATCGATTTCGTGGATAACATCAAAGACGCCGAGGCTTTGGGCGACAGAAGGAAGCGAGAGAGTAGAGCTCGAAGAGACGCGTCGAAGAGCAATCGACGCGTTCGGAAAAAACAGAAAGCAAAATTTCAAAATCCCATCGCGAAAATTGTCAACGAGTATCGCTTAGCGACGATGTTCAATAAGCGACTGAAGCGAGATGAAGAATCGAGTGCATGGGTAAAGCCAGTTGGTATGCAGAGGCAACCACCAACTGGAATTCTCGTGCCGTCGTTGACGAACGAAGGAAAGACTGCAGTCGATCTTGTTTTTTCGACTTTCTGGCTTCCACCAGCTTCCACGCCGTTCGTTCTTTTACCGCAAGATTTACAATGCGTCAAGAAAGCCGAGGACCAGTTGGGTAAGAAACTGTCACCGGAGGAACGCGAGAGCGTCGTCAGCGAGTGTCTGATCAAACGTGGCGTGGATTATCGATCTTATCAAGAGGCTACCGACAAGGAAAATCAGCGAATCGCTTTGGGTCAAATGACCGTCTACCGGATGAGACTACAATGCAACTGTCCCGAGGACATGTTGGCTGGACAAAAATGCAAGGATATCTCGAAGCAGCAAAGCTGGCCTGGATTTCTCGGAGCTACTGGTAATGGATATTTCGAGCCTTTGAATAAGGCTTGAACGAACTTTCGTGCGCGCGAATGCCAATAAGCGCTTTAATAATATAATCCATTCATCATCAATCATCAAAATGTGTATCGATATCAGTGTGGAACAAACAAAGAAAAAAAATAAGAAATTCATACGAATTTTATATCACTTACTATCTCACACGAATTTTCTATATGTATATGATGCATAAGCCAAGTCATTGTATGAATAATCGAATGGAATCGGTGTTTCATTTTCTTTTTTTTTTTTGCGTTCGCTCGAGTATAGATCTGCGCATAATTATGCATGTTTCTGTATGCGCATGTAGGCGTAGATTCCGGAGATTGAAGCACACACCATCGCGAATTTTTATATAAAATGCGAGTCATGCAGATTCATGTATAACTATGTACTTAAAAATCTCATTTTTGCAGTTACGAAATCACGAAATAATGTCTGATGTGCACGAGAATTCGAAAACATTGTATTTTTTTTTTCTTTTTCAGATCGCGATATATAGCGTCGAACGTATTAAAAATTGATATATAGTGCGATTGAAAATATGACAAAATAGTGTGACTATAAATCAATGAATTTTTGCTAATCATTGAAAGTATTAAGACGTAGCTTCGACTACATTACTTTTTTTTTTCGTTGACGACAGTTTAATCTATTTGATGTTGATTACTTTGAGAATTTATAAAAAAAAACGATACAAGTATAATGCAAACAATGTAAGATGTACAAAAACAATAAATATTGAAAGTCTTGTGAATATAAACAAATTATTTTTTTTATTTCAACATTTACCTCGAAAGCTCCGTCCTGAAGTTTCATATCTGAAGATCTCAAGTTTGATCAATATTCTACTGTACGTCGAAAGCTCTCTCACACAGTCCAGTGCATACAACAGCTCCGTTTAGTTTGAAACTTCGTTTTTTCACTCTTGAGCTCATATTGCTTGGTTAATTTTCATTATTTTCGTAGGATAAACAATGTAAGAAAACAAATACATTTTTTTCCTTCTGTTACACTGTCAGATTGTCATTTTAAAAAAAATGTAAGTACACGAGTCCAAACATGTGGTGAGTCTCGTGTGATTTTCTAACCAACAATAATATGATTTTAGATCGCGACAAAACAAACAATCACTGACGATGTGTGAAATCGAAAGTATACAGTCCTATGTAATATAATTTTAAAACTATTATCTCGAAAGTTTGTAAAGAATAAAAATAAGCGGACGCAATTTTTTTCCTCTCCCAGCACTTTCAAATCGTGAAAGGACTCGACCTCAAATCGCCAGTACGCAACTATGAAGAATACGATGCATTGGACAGTGCAAAGTAAGCTCAATTATTTTTAAAAACACCATTGAACGTAAACTAATCAAACTCTCATCAAAATCAGAAAATCCACCAGCAAAGAAAATGCCATTACTCAGACATGTCGTTTGGAGGGTCACTCGAAAGCTCAAAAATCATCGGCCAAATCGAAAATATCGAGCAATCGACTGTCAAGTCACTTGGAGCGCAGTATCCTTGGTAGTGCAGTGAAGAATTTGCACAGGCAGTATTATGGAATTCGTAGCTCGAGCGAGCGATTCAGGAACAAAGCGACACAGACGGATTACAGAGATGATGAGTGTCAGACTGTGCCGTGGGAACCGCCGTATACAATCAAACCTGGTAATGATATTAATTAATCGCAAAGTTTTCATTTTTAAATTTTAAAGAAGAATGCAAATTTTACTTTTCCCACGCAAAGCTCAAAAAAAAAAAAAATTGATAAGACTTGCACAGTACACAAGTTGAATAAAATTCGAAACGACATTATCAATTCATCTCGTCTAAAAATATAAGCTCGAACACATGCAGCGCACACGAGGCGTAAAGTGTAACACACGATTCGCGAGTCGGCTTTCAAAAAAAAAAATCAATAAGCACACATGTTCCGCAGATGGCATGAATATATTAAAAGACCCGCGTCTCTATCCCTTGCTTATTCCACGCTGAATATTAACTAATCATCTCTAACATTCTCATACACATCGCTGAAACTTCACTCAACGTTCGCAAGCTCGAGCTTTTTTTTTCTTCAAAATTCAAATCAAGGAAAATTCGCGTATGCAAATTGCACGTTTCGCAATGTATACAATTATCGTTTCCGCAGGCCACGAACCGGAAGTGTTAACGTTGAGCCACTTGACGTGGGACAAGGGTCTGCCGGCGGGCGTGCACGAGATCGAGCTGATCAATAGGATGCGGATAAGGCGCACTTGGGAGCGCGTATTACCGCCGATGGATACGCCGGCCAACGTCAAGACGCGCACCGAGCTTCTATCAGCACTCGAGGCTGACGAATGGGCTTTTAGAGAGGCGGTAAATTACACTACCCACTCTCTTTCATTTTTTTTTTTAGAAATATATGACTCAATGATATTCGCAGGAAATACAATTCGTAATGAACTTGCGAATGGAGCTTGCACGCGAGTTGATGGAGTCGCGTGAGAGCGAGAAGCGTAAAATCATGGAAGACAGATTCGCCAAACTCGAGGAGCGACTGAACGATCGAAAACAGATGGAAATCAAGAATATAAGGCAAAAGTTTTCGCGACAGTTGCGCAAGCTCTCGCTCAAGCATCGCTCAGCCAAAGTGCGACACGGCAAGCGTGACATTGTCAAGCTTCACTCCGATCGACGTTTGACTTTTAGCGCGGCGAGGGCGCGTTATGAGTGCTCAACTAAAATCACACCGAGAGGAGCAGGAGCTGAATCGTCATTGTACGGTAAGTGTAATTAAAAAAAAAAAAATAATAGAAATTTTTTTTTTTGAAACATCGATATTCTTCGCATAATTAGATTTTGAGAACAACGAGCAATGCCGCGACTGGCTACTAACGTCGTCGTCGTCGAGACGCAAGAATAAAAGTAGCTCTGCAGCCAAACCGTCGATCAAGATATGCCCGCGAGTTCATCGTCGCAACGAGAGAAAGTTCGCGCAGCTCTGTCGGAATCTCGAGGCGATCGAAGCCGAGCACAACGAAACGACAGCTGCGACTTGTAGTTTACTGATGCGCAAACCAAGAATACCGTCGTTGCCATCGACACCTCGACGCGCGTCGCCTGAAAGTTTCGAGGACGAAGACAACGACGAAGACGACGACCATAATGATGATGAGATCAATCGTTCGGCGAGTTTACTTCAGAGACTCGTTAAAGGACGCGCTATACAATCGGAAGTGAGCTTTTTTTTTAGTCGTTTGTATAGAATAAATTGTGTGTAATATATTAATGGTTGATTAAGATTCTGGAGGGAAGAAATCGCTACAGAGAATTAATCGAGGAATTGCAATCGGCGCGTGCACTGGAAAAAACAGCCGAAGATACAACGACGAAACGTCGAAGTCACGCAGCGGAAGATTCGAAAAGTTTAAACGAGAGGCGAGCTTGCGAGATATTGGAAGCGATCGAGGGCAAGACTATCGCCAAGATGCTCACTTTCTTGACAGACGTATAAAGCTTTTTCAAATACATACACACACACACAAATATACATATAACAGACTGAAAACTTTTCCTCTCTTTCTCTATCTCGCGTACGTGTATAGGAACTGACGAGACTGGAGGGTGAAAAACGAGCTCACGCCTTGGCACTTCTCGCCGAGAGAGAAAGAATAAAGAAACAAATCGCGCAAGCGAGCAAAGAGCAACTGGAGTTGAATCGTCGCGAGGAGCTCGACGAGATGTACCGACAGATTTTGAAAATCAATCAAGACTCGGTTGAGACGTATCTACGAGATATCGTGAATGAAGGTATCGAGTGGTCGTCCGCTAAAGAAGCTGAAGATTACATCGTCAATTTGGCTGATAAGACCGACGAGCTTGCGAAGAGTTGGCAGGAAAAGTTGGTGATTTTTTGTTTTTTTTTTTTAATTTTATGCGACGAGTGATTTTCTTTTTCGTTCTTCTTCAGTGCGGAAGCTCTCGACGAAGAAGGTTTGGTGTCGGATATGCTATACAACTTGGTGCTACCCGAGGTGGAGAAAGAGTCGGCGAGACAGAGACTGCAAGAACGGCAACGTGGCTATTTGTGCGCGGCACATGCCTCGATCTACCAAGCAACGCTAAATTTAGTAAGCGCATGTGTCGAGTTGGATTACTCCGTACGCGCGTTTTTTTTGTGTTTATATTTGCTGACTTGCGCTGTGTTTCGGTAGGGAGATGCGTCGTCAACTGGGTTAATCGATCGAGACGTCGATGCGAATTCCATCGACCGTGTGATTGAGATCATCTTGGATTTTGCTGAGATTGCTGATGGTAAAGTTGCATTTATTTTTAGTTAAGGCAGGATTTGTAGTTTGATTTTTGATCGGATAGGAAACTGAATTTATCTGTAGATTTTCAAATTGTATTCAAATTTGATAAATAATGTGTTTCTTCCGGACTGTTTACAGAAGCAAACCAATCGGAAATACACGGGATTTTGAAGGATGTGTTCAGAGACGCAGAGAAGAAACTTGAGATAGCTGATTAAATGGTGATTTTATTTTTTTTAATGCAAATAACATAAATTATTTTTATTGATTACACAATGATATATTTTACACTGCTGAAATCTTGATAGTCGCTTGATATTTAAGAGCTATTTATTTACCTCTACAGTACTACAAAAGTGTGAGCATAGCCGTATGAGTAACGCAATGGCTTATAAAATAAGTAACTTACTTAAAATATAGGCGTTTCGATAAAAGTAATTGTCCACTTTTATTTCGAATTAATTTAAAAAAAATCATTCGAAATATGTTAGTTTTCGTGTTTTACTTGTAATGTTATGTCAGTCACGATAATTATGTTTCAACTGTTAGTATCATTTTTTTTTTGTATACTGCCAATCGGTAAAGATACATCGGAGCTTTTCATTGTAAGAGGAAAAGTTGTCAAAAAAAAAAACGAATCGTTTCTGATTAAAACTTGAGCTTATTTTCCTCAAAGTAAGATCAGATCAATTTAGTAACTTTTATATTCAGTTACTTCTATCACAACTCTATAGTACAACTAAGATATTACTTATATGAAAGTAAATTTGTTTCATTTTCGATTGGCATATGTCCGACTGCATTAATTCTTTTCAATCATGAATAATAAAACTAAATTGTATATTTGTTACAGATTCGTAAATTTGAGCGCCAATGTCTACTAATTAGAGCGTACCTTTTAATGATTAAATAAAACAACGAAAACTATCTTGTATTTTGGAAAAATTTTTTGTGTCAAAACCAAAATAAATATTCTCTAAGGTTACCAAAAAAAGTGATTATAAATAGATTTTCAATAAAGAAGTTAATATTATTTCACCAGAACTTAACTATATACTTTGAAAATGTTCAACAAGGAAAAACTCTCTAGAAATTATAAGATAAATTTCGTAAAAAAAAATCGATTATTTATGAACCTAATAATCCAATCATTTTCACTTTCCTCTAACTTTCCAATTCGATAATGAGTTTGTAATCATATTTTACAAAAATCACTTATTTACAAAGATATAAACTCACTTGTACACATTTTTTTTATATAATTACCTAACTAAGATTGCTTAAAAGTATTGATCTTAACTTATAAAAAATTTTTCAGTCGGTTTTTAAAGCTCTACCACGAAAAGTGTATGCTGCATTTAATCAAGAGCTCAAATCATACTACTTGACACGCTCAAACGATATGTTTTAAGACGACCAGTAATTAACATATGTTTTTCTATGTTACCTGTACAGATTTCACATCTTTTGCTTCAACATGAATCTATATTTAAAAGTTTATACGAGTATTTCAATACATAATCGTGGAATCGATCTTTTTCAAAGTTTTTAAAATAATTTAACTCAAGCAGAAGTAATCTCTTCAACCGAATTATCGCCAAGAAGCTCTGACATAAACTTTTTAAATTTGACGTCTTGAGCATCAACCGAAGATTTTCGTTCTACAATTAATTTACGCTTTTTCGCTTGAAGCTCTTTAGTTTTCAATAAACTCGAATCCCGTGGATGAGAAATATCGGCAATTTGAATTTTGCATGTTTCCAGAGAATCTGGCTTTTGCGTTTCTTCTCGAGCGCGACTCAATTCAGCAGTCATATCTCCCAATTTCTGTTCCCACTCTTCCAAATGTTTTCTCATCTCTGCCATCTGTGTGTCCTGGTCTTGAATTTTTTTCGCGTGTTCTTGCAACTTCAAATTTTGAACTCTCATTTGAAAAGATTGCCTATTCAATCTCAACTTCATTTTACCTATTTGTCCTTTCACACAAAGGACAGTAATTTTATTTTTCTTTGTACGATTGTAGATCTTCTTGAACGTTTGATTCAACTTATCTGGACTAAAATGAGGGGGCAGTGGTGCAATGACTTTTGATGTAGTACCATGATGAGATAATACTAGGTTTTCATATGTGCCAACATTTGTAACAACTGAATTGCAAAGACTGTGTTTGAAATCTGGCAGAATTTTTTCATCGAAATGTTCCATTGCCATACTACTAATATCCCTTAGTTCTTGGAGTATTTCTGGTGTTCTTGGTGGTGTCTTTGAGTCCTTGACAAGACGCAACACTCTGAATATCTCATCGATAACCTGGAGTGAAATTTTTCATTAATAAATACACATCTCAAAATCAAAGAATTCTTTTGAATTGTAACTTACCTTCCCAGGGATGAAACAGCATAGATTCAAATCCACATACTTGGTGAATGTCATGGACAGCATGGAGATTCGTGTCTCTATTGCTGTCAGTATATCGCAATGACGTGCAAGAGGATGACACCTTCTCTCTGACTCTCTGCGAGGCAATTTGCTTTTGACTGCTTTGAGGCATTGCGCATGATACTTTTCCATCAAATTGAAACCTCGATTGAGCAGTTTTCTGCATATGTTGTCAAATGTTTTGCAAACCTATTTACAAACAAAAAACAGAGTTAATATTCAATCAACAAGCCTCGAGTCAGGCATATCTCGGAGCACGTGTATTTTTAATCTTCTAAAAAAGCAACTATCAAGAGTTCAAGAAGCTTTATAAAACGAGTCAAAAGAAGACAAAGGAGATGATTCATGCGGAGTGAAATAAAAACACCAAAACAACTTACAATTCTGTTTTTCGCGATTTCATCGTACGATAGATTCGACAATATCGACTCCAAAACAATTTCCGGGAGATTGATAAGCTGTAGCTGTCGATGATCGTCGTCGCACATTTTTGGATGCTTTCTCTTATCACAACAACAGATGATTCTTGCAAAATTCGTTGCTTGGACAATAGAGTTATCTCTCTATGCTTTACATGTCTGCTGGCCAGCAGCGAGTGCGTCAACTTTGCTCATTGCAAATATATATCTTGCGTGGTTCGCGAAAAATCAGGTAGCCACACGCGGAACAGAAGTGTAGTATAGGTAATATCGACTTGCGCCCGCGCACTCAAGTGCGAAACACAATGCAAGTCTGCAGTCTCTCTTACACTGAAGGCTATATCTATATATCGCACCAACACGAGTTCAAAGCTAGAATATTCTTTTTCGATTGTTGTTTATCTCTTGTTCTCCTCGTGTCTCTATCTCTCTCTCTTTTTTGTCCCTTCCTTTTAGGCTTGGGATGAGTAAGACAGCTATGTGGCGTCGCTATCCTATTTACGTTACAGTTACGTCGTGCACACGCGCTTCCATCAGCCAATCAGCTTCGCGTTGAGTTTCCACTTTTGGTCCAGACTCAATACGCATGCGTGGCAAGAGCTTTTTCCATGGAAATCCACCTTTTTGCTTTAGCGGGAAATTCGTAAGAACTTTGTATTTCGGAGTTATTGAATCACAAATATATTTCTAACTAATTATATTCCTCATTTCTTATGCTATTTATGAGCTCGAGTTTTAGTAATCCGCGATGAATAAAAAAAAAAGTTAAAAAATCATCCGACTCCATTTTGCTCAGACACCATTCATGGTCTTTTGTTCGCAATTATACAATTCTATAAACAATCGTATGAACGCTAGCGCAACAAACACGTATAGTACAAGTCGCAAAAACAGCTGAAAAGGAAAGTCATTCAACTGTCTTGTAAGGAATGCACTTCGCAGGCAATAAAATCAAAACGCGAATTAGCGAGAGAGAACGAGGGAAAAAGAGAAACCCATCGCTTAAAATTGCCACGTGCCTGTGCATACAAATGCAAGTCTCTCTTTTTGTTTTCTCCCTCTCTCTCTCTCCGACTCCTCGTATCCACGTCGTCAAGCATCTCCTCGCGAGTGCGAGTTGTTGTGAGAGAGATAGAAAGTAACGAGGGGATGATTGACCTGAGTCTTAATGTTGGAGGTGTCGCTGAGGTCGCTCGCTCTCCTGGCTATCTTCTCTTCCGTTGGGTTGCCATATTGCAATGGATGCGCGCGCCTGGCGGTGGCCAGGCAAGCAAGCTTTAGCAGCAGCAGCAGGCAGCAGCAGCAGCAGTGAGCAGCAGCAGCAGCGAACCGAGTTGCAGTCGGAGCCTCGCGAGCATCGGATCGTCGTCGTGTGACAAGAGATACGAGTTGCCGCAGCTGAGCCCCGGACGCCGCGCTTAAACAACTAATCCATTTCTCTCTTCCTCTATCCGATACACAATACGTGCGAAGACAAGTAACAGTCGCAGTTATCAGTCAATCAGTAATAATCAAAGTAGACACCAGCGGATATAGCATAGTTACGGCACATGTTCGACTGTTGAAGCTTTTCTGGAGCACACACGCGCGCGCGACAGACGGAGAGAGAGAGATAGAGAGAGAGAGGCAGAGACAGAGACGGACGAAGAGTCAAGTTCAACGTTTAAAGGCTCATTCATCGTTGGCGAGTCGTCGTCGAGTCGACAGATAGGCAAGCTGGAGGAGATGGCTTTCAACGGGGACGGGCCCCACTCAAAACGGCAGCGGCTTGAAGAGTCTGGCCACAGGGTGAGTGCTAACCTACAAAGTGCTGCCGCGACCGGCTTTGCTTTGCTCTCTCTATCTCTCTCACGCTCTCACCGTCCGTCGGTCTGTACGTGTATGTGTATTTGTGTGTGAAAGAGACGCCCAAGTTTAGGTGGGAGGAGAGAGAGAGAGAGAGAGAGCCGATAACAGGTTGCCGTGTACCGCGAAATATATTGATTATTCGCGCTCTCTCTCGCGCTCCGTTATACTTTTTTTTCCGGGCGCGAGCTACCGATCGATCATTCGCGACTCTTTCAATTGTTCCTTCCTTCCTTCATTTACCGCTTGAGTATATATGTCTGTGCGAGTGTGTGTGTGTGTATTATGGGATTATCCGTAGCCTGCCGGATACTATCGATTTGCCGAAGCGAGCGCGATGCCTTTTTTTTCCTCTCATTCGCTCGATTTTCGCGCGAGAGCAGAGAGCGAGAGAGATTCCTTCTCCCCCTCCTCTTTTTCACGTGCGAGGAGAGAGAGAGAGAGAGAGAGAGCGAGAGCGAGCATTGCTATCGACGAACCGAGGGGGAGAGAGAGAGAGAGAGACCAGACAGAGGTTTCCTTTTCCCTGTGTGCTTTTGACACTTCCAGTTCGTAGCTCGAGAGATCGATGCGCCTTAATTGCCCATTTATTTTTCACGAGACTACACTTTTCTCACACTTCTTTTTTTTTTCTGTTTCCTTCTTTTCCTTCACTATTTACTTCGACGTCGTGAACTTTTCACTTTGAGAGTGAGAAAAATTGTCACAAACAATCTTACGTTCGCTCGTTAGGAAAGTTTCTTTCTTTGAAAGAAATAAGAGAGATAGAAAAAAAGTTTGTTTCGTGTGATCGATGATTTACCGAAGTGTGTGTGTGTGTGTGAGTGTGTGTTTACCTATTCTCTCTCTTGCTCTTTCTCTCTCTGAAAATCGAATTACAAAGTCGGTGCACGGAGCGCCGCTTCGGCTATTCACCGAAAATTATACGGACATCAGCAAAGCTCTCTCGGCTGTGTACAAGGCGCGCGCGACGCGCGCTCGCGGGGCGAATGGCAAATGTGCGTCCCCCACGATCGATAATGGCCCTTTTCGATATGAAAGCGCATAAATGCCTATTCAAAACAATTCCAATTAACGAGAGAAAAGAAACGCGGAGGCATTTTTACCCCGATAAGTCCTCGTATATGTATATAGACGTTTGCTTGTCGTACATTGGCCAGTGATTATTGATAAAATTGTATTAATAGCCGCGCGAGCGTACGAACGATTGATGTGTCGTTTCTTTTTTTTTTCTCTCTCTTTCTCTCTTTATATCTTCATTTATTTGCAAGGGGTATTGACATCGACTCGTCGACAATTGATGCTTTCTTCATTCCCTTTTGTTTCGGGCGCGTCTCTTTCTCGATTGACTTTTCATTACGCGCTTATGAATTTTATGGTTTTTAACTATCAGAGAGAGAGAGAGAGAAAGATTTATTCGTTTTATTTGTAGAGGTTGAAATTTACTTTTTTTTTATCAGATAAGCGTTACGAAATACGGCGAGGTTCTACGTTTGAAAAAATTTTCACTTTCATCTCGCGATATAAAAAATAAATATTCGTTTGGTTCTGTAAAAAGATTTCTAATGTAAAATGAAAATAATTTCGCGTAGCTAAAGCTGTCCTTGTGCAATCCTACGATCGATAATTCGAAAATGAATAAATTATTCGCCAGGACATAAGCAAATAAATAATGCATTCGTAACGAGCTTGAATTCGCGTATGAATTATAACTCCGAAAACTTAACAAACGATCGTATAAATTCCCCACTGAATCAATAAAAAAAACATCAAAGATACATACACAGCAAGAAAGAGAAGAAGTTAGCAAACAAAACAATACGCGAGTTGAATCAATTCGTCGCTATAATACGTGACGAAACGTTTAATCGTGCATTTCCTTAAACGAAAATAAAAAAGAAAAGAAACACGAAGGTCAACGACTGCCTTGCAAAAAGAAAAAAAGAAATTACACGGTCGAATTTAGCATAGGGCGAAAATATCCCAGACATGTGTATGTGTATGTGTGTGTGTGCTCGAGAGCGATGGGCAACAGGCGCAAATCGACATTCCTATAAATAATGGTCGCGAAGCAAGGCAGCATCTGGGTCGGTCGACACATCGCGCATCACACAAGAGAGAAACACAATGCTAACGGGCCATGATTGTTAGCAAGCGCGCGCGCGCTTCCGGTTTATTTCCATAAGGTGATAATCAGCTGATTAGAGCGCCTTTCGTCAACAGAGGACGCGCGAGAGGTCGTTAGATTTCTGCGCTCGCAATGGGATGATTGATTTTTTTCGGACTAATTAGGTCTTTCGAATCCAATTATATACGAGAAGGTGGTTCGTTTATTTTCTTTTTTTTCTTTGCCACGGAAAAATCTGTTTTAATTGCACAAGCGCGCGAACTCTCATCTCTGCTGTATACTAATTATCCCGTTTTATTGCACTCTGCCGAGTGTGCCATGTATACGCGACACGCATTTAAATTACGTTTAATTTGTCATTCCCAATTGCGTAATACATACACACGGTTGGACTTTCGTACAAATGAATACACAAAACGTCGCGTGATAGGGCTATTTTTTTAAAAAGGATTTTCGTGAAAAATCCGTGACCCCCCGCTTACATTTAACTCCAAACAAACCATCTATCCCCACCCTAACGTCATAATGTATTCTCCCCAGGAGCAAACCTATCGAATTAAAGCGATACTTTAGGCTTCCCTTTTTTTTCAACTCGACGACGTAGGGGATATGCAAAGTAGCTGTGTACCGAAGAGGCGCCAGCTGCTTTATAACTTCTCCATACTTACTATGTGTGTGTCTATGGAATGCATTATCGGTCCCTTTTTCTTCCTTGATGTCGCCGTTTGATTGTATTTTTATACAGAAGCGAATAAGAAAAACCATTCGTTCGATGGTCTACTTCTCTTGGAGTGTAGACAAAAAAAAAGCCATCGAGGTTGAATATTATTCCGTGCTGAAAGTTAATCCGACGCTAGAGAGTAAGAGGCTAATCCTCTCTCTTATAATCTCGACGACGGAACTCTGGACAATTTTTTCTCTCCTACGCTGCTGGAATAATACTTTTTTTTTCTCGCGTATCATTGCGCTAGAGAGTTTTTGATTGAGTTTGTCGGATAGTCAAAGGTATATTGAATTTTTTGTTGTTCGCGTTTGCAAAGAATTGAGTGGCCTCTATCGAATGCAAATTTCGATCGGAATATCGTCCCCTTTCAAAGAATCGGTGGCCGACTGTTGTGAAGCATTTAATGATGTCACGTGAATGGTTGATGTTTTTTGTTGATTATAGTTTTAATTGAAAGGTGTGTAGAGGTAGTGTTTTGGATATCAGCTTGGAAAAAGATTTGAGGCATGCGAAACGCGCTAAAAACCGCTAGTAAAATTGAAAAAAAACTTCAAAGAAGATTCGAATAAGATTAATTAATATTTAATAAAGCTTCGAATAAGATTAATAAATATTTAGCAAAGCTTCGAATAAGATTTAAAAAATCTTCAACAAAGCCTCGAACAAGATATCAAAAATCTTTAACGAAGATTCAAATAAGATTTAACAAACCTTTAACGAAGATTCGAATAAGATTTAAAACTCTTCGGAAAGCTTTAAATAAGATTGAAAAAAAATTAAACAAAGCTTCGAAAGAGATTTTAAAAATCTTCAACAAAACTTCGAATAACATTGAAAAAATCTTTAACGAAGTTTCGAATAAGATTTAAAAAACCTTCGAGAAGCTTCAAATAAGATTTAAAAAATTTCAAACAAAACTTGGAAAAAGATTTAAAAAATCTTCGACGAAGCTTTGAATAAGATTAAAAACATCTTCAACATAGCTTCGATTAAGATTGAAAAAATCTTTAACGAAGTTTCGAATAAGATTTAAAAAATCTTCGAGAAGCTTCAAATATGATTTAAAAAATTTCAAAAGAAGCTTGGAAAAAGATTTAAAAAATCTTCGACGAAGCTTTGAATAAGATTTAAAAAATCTTCGACAAAGCTTCGAATAAGATTAAAAATATTTTCGGCGATGCTTCGAATCCCCTTTTATAAAAATCGGTGGTCGGATGTTATGAAGCATTTAATGACATCACACGGTCGGTTAATCTTGTTTGTTTATGATAGTTTTGATCGAAAGGTGTGAGAGATTTCGTTTGATACATCAGCTTGATAAAAGATTTGAGGCGCGCTAAAACACGCCAGTTGCAATAAAATTTCCAAAACGCAAAGATCAAAGCATCTTAGAATCCTCGAATAATTTTTATTATCGAAGCGGAAGCTGAACGTCGCGTCGCGTTTATTGGACGGCAAGACCATAGACCAATTAACTTGTCCGCTATGAATCATGTACGCGCGAGCGACGCGTTGTTATAGGCTTGAAATTCGGTCACGATTAGCTGCACTCGCTGCTGTCTAGCCTCTCTCTCTCTCTCTCGCTCTTCGATGCACACACGCATAGGTACATACACGTCTGCCATTATATTTTTGGAATGAGCACTTTTTTTCTCTCTCTTTCGCGTGATTTATCGATTTTGCCAGCCTAATGAAGATACACGGCCTGTCAATTTTTGCCAATTAAAATTGCGCGGATGTTACTTTGACAAATTGCGAGTGAGAATTGGGAAATGCTCGCATTCTCATCGAACGTGGACGTGATTCATATCGACATTTTCTTGCCCTTTTGCGAGACATAATTGTCCGATATCCGGTTCATTCATACATTTTGTCGATATTAATTTATTTTCGTTGCTATAAAGTACGTACACAAGCTCAATAATTCACACGGCTGATCCTCGCGTGCTTCTCAATAATTAATTAACGAAAAGCACTCGGCTGTTCTATTTGTCGAAACATCCGTCATCTTTAATAATGCAACGTTCAAAGTTGAATCGGATGCAGCGAAGTTTTTATTGAATTGTTGATAACGGATGTGCAGAGAGAAAGAGAGAGAGAGATACTCGCGTGTAGTGAACATCAAAATGTAATTCCAAGCGATGGAATATTCATGTACTAATTTTCCAAGCATCGTTGCCATGTGCGCGACATAGCGCAAACAAACGTCCCCTCAAACTCGCCCTCTAAATATGAAAACACAATTTCGACGTTGTCGCGTGGCTCTCGAAATGGGTTATTCGATTTTATCCCTTTAAAAAAAAAAATTCAATGATACTCTGAAGTGTGAAAAAGTAGTTTAATCTTACTCTGGTGCTCAATGACTTTCCAATATAGTCGCCGTCGTGAACTCGCCCAAGGCTATGTGACTTTAACCTCATACTACTTTGCTACTACAAAAAAAAAAAAAAACGCTTTCGCGATAAAGCGTCGCGCGCGTAAATTATTCTCCCCCGAAGAAACTTTAAAAGAGAGAGAGAGAAGAAAGGCATTGAGATTGCCACGCTAATCGTCGACATGTGTTTTTGACGATTCTAAGGCATTCACAATAAAACATCGCGAGACATTGTTTTGCCGGCTAATCTCTTTATCAGCGACACAAACCACGTGGCTGGAAGCATGCCAATTTTCCACGCCCACCTCATGCGTGACACATTCAAACACACCAACAGAGAAGATCTTCGAGTCGTATCGTAAAACATCTTTCTTCTTTTTTCACTTCCTCCCGCGATTTATCGTCTGGCTGAAATTATAACGGTCTTTGTTTGTCCGAAATAATGGCTTTGCTTGAAAATGCACGAACGTAAACGCGCGTGTGGATGGAATTTACGCGACGGGTGAAACTACTTTGTGTATAACCGTAGCTGTTTTGCACCAGCTTTGCTTCTTGAAGACAAGCTATAGAAGCTTTTTTGCGTTGGATTAACGCGATTATACAAACGACAATAAGAAAATTTAAAAAAAAAAAACATCGTTGAATATAATAATCCGTCGAATAAACATTCATTGAAATTTCGAAATATTACGGAAAAATATTGACTCTAAAATACGTCGCAATCGTTATCACTTCCACACTCTCTCGAAAATTCACCCGATAAAAACTCGTATATAGCAGTATTACGGAGTCATCGCGACGACGCGACGTCTTGGTCGCGCTATGCGGGCACACTCGGAAAGATATATTTTTCGCGAGCCAAATTCCAATCCGTCGGCAGGCAGGCAGAAAGAGAGAGAGATATAGTCTATCTAGCAAAGCCATTGAAAAGCTCGAGCGAGCACGTGGTTGGCTCGGATCCAACCTTTAGCACACAGCCACGTAGGTTTATATCGAGAGTCGACAAAAAATCATATACATGGCGCAATTTATAAACGCGGGAGAATGTATATGGCCGACGCGTTTAATACTCCACGGTGAATTAGTCGATCAATTGGGCGCATACTACAACACGCGCGTGAGATGGGAAATTTTCATTAAAATACCTGCGTTGAGAGAGAGAGAGAGAGAGAGAGGATGGACGGGTGATTTGTCAGCTTGCCGCAAATAGTCGCAAAGTAATTTTGGCAGATCCGCAAAGTGGGCCATGAGAGAGAGAGGGAGAGAGAGACGCGACTCTTGGGTTTAAGAAACACGATACGAAGGGCTCGCTATCTTCTTCGCAACAAGTTGCGCGACGGTTAGAACGATATAAAAGGGCGAATGATGGTTATATTATATTTATTTTGGGGGAGGGGGGAAGGAGGGTGTAGTGTGTTTAGTATCTATTTGATTGTATAGAGGCGTTTAACGTTTGGATGAGGTCATCTTCTCCCTTCTTCTTCTTCTTCTTGTCGCTGCACATATGCCAGACTGTTGCGCGAGATTTATTGCTGATCGCGATGAGTAAGCTAGTTTTCTCTATTATGAGGAAAACGATGAATATCGAAAATATGCTTGGTACGGTAATTGTTTAAATGCTATTATATGCTCAGAAGCGTCTAGACGGTTTAATCAGCTCTAATTCCATTTGACAGATTAGAAGTGATAAATTTGAAAAAGAAAGGTCGGTAAACTTTCGTTTGTTATGATAACTTTACGTTTACGTTATTATTGTTTGGAAAACGGCAATAAATAAATTATCGAAAACTTAGATACGCGACAAATGACGACGATGAAAGTACGAACTCGTAGAGGATTACATTCGTTATGAATTGTCGACTGAAGCTTACGGCTTTTCGTAAATGCCAAGCGAATAAACAATCAGCGGTAGAACGAGAATTTGTTCGTTTTTTTTTCGAATGAAACAAGCGAAACGAGAGAAAAAAACAACGGAAATGTTGAAAAAGCAATTTTTGTTACGCTTTGTTCTCCCTTGCAAAAACTAGATCAAAACCCATCTCTCTAGAAAAATGAAAATACACATCGCATCCGACATCCGACAGTAAGAGAAAAAAAAAAGAAGAAAAATACGCGCGTGTAAAAATCAAATTAACGCCGTCAAAGAGAGATGAAAGACGAAGAAAAAAAAAAGCTCTATACGTCGTCGGCCCGTGATAATCTAGCCGTAGGGCTTATCACATACACACACATATACACACGCGAGTAGCGCACGTTGGAGCTAAATATTTGAGAGATGGAAGATGAAGAGCCGCTAGCCGTTTTCGCACATGCCTTCCGGAAATATTTACTTTGCCGAGCTTGCGCGCTGGCTGCTACTGCTGCCGCCGCCGTCGCCTCGGTGTGTGTGTGTGTGCCTTTTTATGGGAATCGTCTTTAATCAAGGAATTTCGTGATATATAGCGGCGCGTTATTGAAATATCAAGTATTTACGCGAGAGACTGCGGGGCGCATCTTCCGTATATATAGTCGCGGATTTGCCTTTATAATTAAATGACGAGCGCGTTGCCACCGAGTGCATGGAATATATACGTGAAGTTAATAAGAGAGCTTTCAGTTTTGATTGTTTGTTAGTTTTGATTATTGATACTTTTTTTTTATAATTTAAAGTGTAATATTGGGTTAAAACGCAATCACGACAACCAATTACAATAAAACGCTCAATCCGAATTTAGTTAGCATCGAATTTCGAATTCGTTCTTATCGAAGATTGGAAATCGTAGAACGTTCGAAATTGAATTTACGTTTTCTTTTTTTCGATTTCAATCTGCGTGTAAAAGCTCACCTTGATTCCCAATTGGATACTAAAAACTCAAAATTAATTTTCTCGTATAGAATTCTAATCCCTTTTTCGCAAAATTACGCAAGCTTGATCAATCCACACATATAGAAGGTGTCGACGATATCTCAACTCTAAATTCGCGGCTTTCAGAACAGCGTCAAAAGGGAGAGCTTTTAACGACGCGCGACCGCACCGCAGAAAGTTCAGTAATGCATACATAAAGTCGGTCGATCTCTCGAAATTGAAAAGCCCCCAGCGTGAAACTAATCGGCCGCAGAAGAAGAAGAAGAAGAAGAAGAAGAAGAGCGAACAATTTCGGTGCCAAAGGTGGCGAACAAGCAAAAAATCTAATTATAGTTTTTCGCCGACAGGTTATGGGGCCAAACGCGCGACCTTACGCAATTCCCGCTAATACTTGGTTTTTTTTTGCCGATTGAGTGGGCGTAGTAGATTAGCGTCAAGTCACACCGAACAAAACAGTCTTCTTTTTTTCCGAAGTTGACGAGCGACAACGAGGTTTTTATAAAAAGAAACGCAAATATTATACGTACACACACACACCACTAAGATTTTTGCCGAAAGTAGGTTAATTGATAATACTTGACTTTTTTTTTCTTTCAAGAGCATTCTCAGTTCTTCCAACTCCCCCTTCGTGTTTTGTCGGATTTGCTCTAATTACACATTTTCCTCGAGTCCTGTACTAATATTAGCAATCCCGTACGGAGACGCGTCATCCATCAAAATTTTAGCTTTTTCAAACACTTTCACCGTTTGAAAAATCTTGTTTTCTTTTTGAATGTATATTCGTTTGTCATCATCGGTCGAGAGCCGACGTGATTGCGGTAATATAAATCCTCCCCGTGACAATTGAAACGCACAAGCTAAATCTTGTAAAATTTGGATTCTCGTCAATTATTTCGAACGATATAGCTGTCCGTATTTTACAACATGAAATATCCAGTTCAAATGTCGTCGTAAAACTTTGTGTGTTTCGAATGATCAATTTATTCGCGCCATTACCTAAATCTATCCTTTTAATTTCCTCGTACTTTTTGGCACACACAATATATACGTAAAAAAAATTTTTCTTTTATCTCTAAAATATCTTCTTGAAGTACACAAACACTGATACGTATTTTTTTTTCTTTTCTGTTGCAGAATCACGAGTACGGCTACGGCGAGGAACCGAGACGTAAGAGGTAAGAAGGTCGTTGCAAGATTGTGCTTCTCGAGAAACATATCGCTCGGCGACGGGAACAATCGATGGCGAGACGACGACGACGAAGAAGAAGAAGAACAGCAGAATATAGCTATATATCCTCTCTTCTATATCTCGTCGTCGTCGTAGTCGTTCGTCCCAAATCGCGCACCGAGAGCGCTTCTCTTATTATTAGAACTTGGCCTGAACTTCACTAGTCTCGCGGATGTTTCTTTTTTTTTCTTTCTTCTTTCGATTGATTGCAAATCACTCTAGCTCTTCTTTTTTTCGCAGGGAAGACAATAACAAGCCAAATCACGTGCTACTCTTCACCATCATCAATCCAGTCTACCCTATCACTGTGGTAAGTTACGATAACAACGTACGAAATTTGACTTTTAAGAGTGGATATATATGCAGAGGAGAGGAAGTCGTTAATCATTCTTCTTGATTGATGCTCCACGCGTTAAAACTTTCGAATTGACTTTGGGGAGAGCGACTGGATGGGGGGAATTGAAATTTGTTTAGTAATAGAGAAGCGATATCGATTTTCATGAACTTCTTTGATGATACGAGTAAGAAGACTAGAGTCGACCTACATTTTATCCGAAAGAATTGATGACACGATCTCGCTCTCGTCGTGATAAAACGAAGAAGAAGAAGAAAAAAAACGTCAACTTTCGCGCGGAAACGAGCAACCGGTAATTTTTCATTGAAAACTTACTTTTTTTTTCTCCTCGTCCCATCATAAACGGATTCGCTATCGCGCTAACCTCGCGCGAAAAGTAATTACTTCTGCGTCGGCGGCGGTGGCGCGACCTTCGACGCTTAAACTTTTTTTATTTTACGATCGTTATAATGTATATATACCGTCGCGCGGAATGAAGTCAAAAAACAAATGATGTATTATAGTTTGAATAATAGAAGAAAAATTGTCGTGGTTTGCGTTGTTCATTCACCGAATTACAAGGTACGCGATGCAAAAAAAAAAAAAAAAAAAAACAAACGTTGAGATTTTCTAAAGGCGGGTTTCAAAGCTTCACTTTTTTTTTCAGCGCGTTTGTATTGAACCGACGAACGGTAAAATCGTTTATTATTCTTTCGCCCCGTCGTATTAAATCGAGCGAACGTACGCGTGAACATTGTATTATTTTTTTTATGAATATCGATTTTACAGAATTCGACGTGTGGCTTACCCGCAAATAAATTACAGCAAGCGAAATGTAAAGAACTTTTAACGAGGTTGAAAATAGTATCGTTTACCGAGCCATCGTTCATCTTGATTGCCAAAAATTTGTTAAAGCGCATCTCCTTGCAAGTCGTGAAAGCGAAAAATTGCGCGCGAGAAACAAGTAAAATGCGAGTTGATCGAGATTGAAATGAAGGGAGAAAAGTCTAGTCTAAACTAAAATAGTCCGAAGAATCATTTTGAGAATTCGTCAGTGCCTCAAGCTTTATCTCTAAAATTAGACATAGAGCCACGAGAGAGACAGAATCGCGCACTTGAGTGTATTTAGCTTCAAACTGCGGGCACATCACTTTTAACCCTCGGAAGAAGAAGAAAAAAGTTTTCTCACCCAGAAGTTGCAGAAGAAAGTTTTCGAAACGGAAGGAAGTTACTTTTTTTTTCTCTTTCTCGAGATACATCCTTTACAAATGTAGCGTCATTTCTCACACACACACTCGCGAGATTACGTAATCGCTACTCGAAAGAGAGAAGAAGAAGAAGAAAAAAAAAACGTTTGTTTCGTAAAGTGTATTACATTCATTCTCGCGCTCGAAAATATAGTTTTGCGCTCTCGCGTATATTCGCGCGGGTTGTATAATTATAGAGTTTAATGAATCAGATGAAAACTTTATTACCGAAGCGCCTCTGAAAATAGCACACACACACACACACAAGCGCGCGAATCCTTCGTGTAAAATTAATACATCCAAAACAGTATGTCGCGCGTGGTAATACGAATGACACATCATACGTTTGGTAATTTCCGTATGGAATTCCTTTCTGCCTGACAACTTAATCCGACTGATAATTACGCAATCCAGGACGTATGTGTGTATGTTTTAAGATTACAAGCACATTAACGGGGACGACGGCATAATAATGTTATGAAAATAAATCGAAAAACGACGCGTTGGCTGCCATATCAACAAATATACATATGTATCTGTGTGTTTAATGCGGTTCGATGGTGGCGCATAAACAGCCTTGCTAGTATATTTTCGTAAATGCCGTTCGTTTACGGGGCCGTGCACTAAACTTCTAATTGCTTCTCTCTCTCACTCGGGTTAATGCGGCAACCATTTAGATCAACACGATTTTTGGCTTCTTTTTTTTTTCATGTGCGGCTGATAATAATAATATCACGTTTGATTTATACAACTCTTTCTTGTTTTCTTGAAAGTTCGTTGAGCAAACTGTCACGAACGAGAGAGATAATTTTATTAGAAAAAAGTTACGAATTTTCCGACGACGAGCGGAATTATTTTTCATTCGTCGGGTACGTGAAACACACAATGTAACGTAATATTTGTTACGGTAAAATAATCCCCTTCGACCGTATAAGTTTATACGTATACAAACAAAATTTTCTCGTTTATTTTATTGATAGAAAAGTTAAAAGCTCGTGGATGAAAACGAGGATGTATCAATAAAATATTCATATACGGCGTTGTGGAAATAACCGAATTGTAATATCCTTCACTCGAAAAAAAAAAGAAAGAAGAATAACCGCATTCGCCGGAGCGAAGTGAATTACATATTACATGAAAATGCTTAATAAATGAGATAACTCGGCAATTTCGCTTTCGGGCCGTGAAACAAGAATTTTTCATCTCTCTTTTTCTTGCGAGTGTAGCGAGTGCTTATTGAAATATTTATTCATGGAGAGGAAAAAGCCTATATCCCGCGTTTTTTTTTTTCAGGTGCATCCAGAAAAGCGATACATAATTGAATTTGAAATCCTTGGAAATTTCACTTCAAGGTAGAGAGAATGATTAATGCTGACTTGTTCGTCAACGTTTACTCGGCTTCTTACAAATTTCAAACAACTTGTCTTCCACGCGCTTAATTCTATAGTTTTCCCCTCTCCATTATTTGAAAGCTCAAAATCCCCGAGTAACATTCGAATAATATGCGTTCAAAAGTTTTTTTTTTTCGGTCGAATCAATCGCTCGATTAACATTCACTCGGCGAAAAGCCAACGTCACACTCGAAAACTTCGTACATTCAAAACTCGATCATTGTTCAAAAGTTCTGCGGAACTTTACAGCCGCGAAGCAAGAAGGAAATTATTCAAGTTTCTCAAGCTCGTCTCCACTCGGTCCGCGATAAACTCGCCGAGCCGAAATCAAAGTATAAAAGTCAATTTTCTCTTAATCAGAGAAAATTGTCTCGTCGTTTTATTAGAGATGCCCTTTAATCAACTTCTCTCTCTCAGTCGGTTGTAGGCCAAAACTGAATAATTCGCGGCGTATATCCCCTCGTGGAAAAGAGCATATATATATCTACCAACTACTACCCCTCTCACGCGTTTAAGTAACGACCTCGTACTAATCTAACATTCGCCGAGCATTAACTTCCCCTCGCGCGCGATGCGAAGGCTCCGTCGTGTGCCACTGCATTATTTATCAAGACACATAACGCGCTCTAACAACAACAACAACGACGAAAGAGTGTGTATATTTTTTAATTACACGCCGAGTGTTATATTCGTACGTAATATATAATAGTTAAATTTTATTTATCGTCCAGTTTTCACGGAAACACCACGGGTCAAGAAGCAGCTGCACAATGTCTAAATCATATCGGCTGAAGCGCGACTCTACGTTTCACTCATTCTCTTTTTCTTTCTGGGGGAAGGGAGGGATATGAAACTAAAATGACGGAGTACGTTTTATTTTAAAATCAATTCGCTGCTGTATGTACCGTCGATCGTTGGATATTTTTAGTTTGACAATATTCGACCGTTATGACTCGCGTTTTTTTTATTTTCGCTCTTTTTTTTTTATCGATAGTTACACTGATGGAACGAACTTTAAATTTATACTCGTATTTTAATCACCCTACCTAATGTACCCACATCGTGTGTTACACGCGAAGGAATTAAAAACAAAAAAGCAGCACGCGTATAACAAAAACAGAGTTCACGCATCCTAGAAAAAAAAAATACTTCGCAAAGGAATTTGTTTACCACCGCCGTAAGTCTCTTCGGTGTTATATCCAGCGTAAATTCCATTTCAGCCACCCCTGAGTGTGTAAAGAAGAAGAGAAAAAAGCAAAGAAAAAAAATGTACCTGAAACAAGGTTGTTCTTTACCACTTTTTATAAAAAAAAAAGAAGAAAGCTCTCTCTCCCTTTCGTATAATGACGATTTGCTAGAGAGAGAGGGAGTTGAGGTTTAACCACAATAGCCCGCGTAGGTCCGAAATAATCTTGCCGCCTCTAGCCCAAACGAAAGCTCAACGCTATTAACGCGCTCGCTCGCGGTACTGCAAAAGCAAAGCAAATTCCACGAATAATCACGTCGACAGCTGGAGAGAGCTCGCGGAAAGCCCTTCTCTGTGCTAGTCGTTTTCATTAGCATTACAAACTTCCACTCACGAGTGTGTATATGTATGATTGAATTAATTTCCTCGCACGCTCACTTTTGTTTCGCGGGTGGGCAATTTGTTTTCTACAAAAGCGACGTATATCGTAAAAGTAAAGAAGCGCTCTATCGATTATTTTTTTTTTCTGTCGATTATGGATAATCGATGAAGTAACACCGCTCTCTCTCTCTCGAGAGCTCGACGTGGAGATAAGTGAGCCGCATTGTTCGCCTTAATCACTATGCCGATACTTTACGGCTTAATTTTTTTTTTTTTCTCTTATCTTCGTGTGGCTACGATAAGAAAGAAAGTAAAAAAAAAAGTGTAATTATACGACGAGTATGCAGGAATTTTCGTATAATTATACAGACACTCCGCATTTTGTTATAATTATTAACCGAGTGTCCGCTCAACTTCCAGGTGAACGAATGTATAATTGCGAGAGCTGCCTGCTGCTTTTTCCTTTCCTTTTTATTTTTGCTCGCGCGTGTTCGTAATTTAATTAAATTAATATTGTTTGAAGCGGCAGCAGGTCGCGAGAGAGAGATATAGAAGCGAACAGCGTGTTTCAATAAACTCGCGCGCGGTGGTTGCCAGCTGCGCTCGTATATGAAAAATCATATAAATTAAAAAAAAAAACACTGCGTCGTTCGGTAAAAGAAAAAAATTATAGCACGGTAAAAAAAAATTTTTCATCCGAAGGGATGAAAAAAAAACTACGCTGTAAACGGCCTGGAAAATTGTTAATCTCGGCAAAGTACAGTGAAATTTATGTTCTCGAAAAAGAGGAAAAAAAAAGGAAGTCTTCGATCCTCACGCACAGAGCACGCGATGAATCGTATTTTCACTCTGCCGAAAGCTTTTTTTTTCCATTTCAATCTTTCAAGATTACGACGAGCTTTCGATCGTTAAAAAAAAGCACACACGTACACGTACTCTTTTGATAGAGCGAATGAATAGCACGCACTGTGTCGATCCACATCTGGAAAGAGAGAAATTTTTTTTTTTTTAATTAGCGTCGAAAGCCTTTTGAACACGCGTTTTTTTTAATATCCTACGGATATACGACGTCTTTCAATACCATTCGACGAGGAATTGATTTCCACGCTGCACTCGACCGATAATGCATTATGCAACGGAGAGAGAGAGAGAAATTTTCAAACGACACCAGGTCGAGCAAGTGACGTGGTAATTATAATATTCATATAGCCGTTGGCTGCTATTTTTTTTTCGTTTACGATCACGCTAATTAGATTCGTTTGTGGAGTGACTTCATAATTGTTTTTTTTTATTTCGTTATTATCGATTGTCGCGTATCGGATTTCACGTTTGATTTGTCTTTGAAGATGCAAACGATAGTTTCCCTTTTTTTTTGTCTCCCAGAAGGATAAGATATAAAGAATAGAAGAAGACAAGAGACGAGATTCCGTTCAAAGGAATAGTCGAGTGAGTGAGTCGCGCGCGACCCTTTTTGAGAGTCAATATTGCATGCAACGAAAGAGAGAAGATTCGTTCGTTCGTTCGTTCGTTCGTCGCTCAGAGATGTATTTTTCAAAAGCGAACGTTGATTTTTTTTTTCACCGAGATAGAAATAGCAAAGGCTATTTTTTGCACATTTGTTACGTGAAACTTTCCGTTTTTTTTTTTACATTTGCATGGAAAACGGGTACTTGCAGCGATCATTTCGCGCGAAATAATATCCTTCGAAGGGGGAAAAAAAGCAGCAACGACCCTTAGTCAAAAGCGATCGTAAAGAGGAGTGAAGTTTACGCTCTGTAAAGAAAAGAATCACATTTTCCACGAGAGTAAATAACTTTCCATTTGAATAAAGATCTCGACGCGTGATTTTGCTATGGTATACATAAAGATTGATCGATTGAAATCTCAAATGCAAGGTATAAAATTATTTCGCAAATTCACCTCGAACGTACGTCAGAGAGTTTTTCTTATAAGAAAGTAATCATACCGCGCAATGTACTACATTCGATTTTTACTTTCTCCGACAAACACAACCATTAAAAATCATCCGATGGCAATAATTCCCACGAGGTATAGCAATCTCTGAAAACGAAATAATCGTCGACAAATCAGAGATCTTCCCTTTCGTAGCCCCCAAAGGAGGGATGCTATACAGCAGCCTCGCTCTCCGTTGCGTCGAAGCAGCAGCAGCAGCAGCAGCGCATCCACTCGCGCGTCCTGAAAAAATGATGAGGCCCCGACAATTACCCCACATCCTCTCTCTCTCTAGCGATATTTCCCTCGGGGACGATCGGCAACGACACAATGCACCTCTCTCACTCTCTCCGCCCGGCAAAATGGAAATATCGTTCGATGAATAAGCCAACATTAGTTCGCTGTGTGGACTCTAATTGAGAGAGTTGCGCAAGAGAGAGAGAGAGAGAGAGAGAGTCAAGTCAATCAGGCGGCCATTGAAGCTCTAAAAGCGGTTTTGGCCACAAGCCACCTAGCGTGTCATCACTCGTGTGCTGCTGCTGCTGCTCGTTGCTTCTGCTTGCCTCCAGGTAAACATAACACACACAACGCCACCGCCGTCGCCGCTCCTGCGTTAGTGCTTTTCTACAAGCCTTTTGTTGCTTAGGCTAACTATAGATCTCTCTCTCTCTCTCTTTTTTTTTGGTGTGTCGAAACGACGAATAGTTATCTCCATCGGCAATGATTGAAACTACCCTGTGTAATTTGAGGGGTTATAACGTTACAGTTTGTGTATCGAGTTTGAATTTTGATTGCGAATTAATTAGATTTGCTGCACCAACGTCGACCCTATACTATTCAATTGAAATTTCGTGCAAAATGGAAATCACACGCACTACAAACACATCCCGCTTTCAAAAGCCCTCCCCGAAAGTTTTTTTTTTTCTCTCTTCATTGTTGTTGCAGTTCCCTCACCCTTCCAAAAAAAAAGAGGCTGTTGTTGAAAAGAACCACTGATAACGCGTCTATTGTCAGAATTTTCTATTGTCGAGAAAGATTTTCGAGAGCGGGCAGGATCGATGCAACGTTTATATAATACAACAGCTCATATTACTATGGAGAAGCTTATTTTCGGCGATGAATTTGTATTCGAAAAAAAAAAAAAAAAAGTTCAAATTAGCCCCGTAATGCAACCGAGCTTAATATTTCAAAAAGTCATTGACTTTTCTGCGTCAAACGAAAGAAAAGAAAAGGATTTTTGGCTAATATCCAGAAATTCCATCCGTACAGCGACCTTTTTAAAATGAAATTGACGTGAGTGAAAAGATGTTTATTTATGACGCTTTTGCACGCGTAAGGGAAACAAAAGTAAACTATAAACGCGAGTAAAATCCTAGAGAGCATCATAATGGATTTTCAATTTTGGACCATTGCAATGCATATCTATCCATTCTAAAGCTAGAAACTATTTTGAAAATTGTGTACGAGTGAAAACTAAAAGCTAAAATACATTCCGTTTTACAGGAGGTTCTTCACGCCATCAGTCATCAGAGTGGACAGGTACAACGGATTGTCATCTTCAAGAAGAATGGTGTTCAGGCCATGGTTGAATATCCTTTTCAATACAATATCATTGTTACTATACACATAATTGCATTATTGATACGTTATTTACGCTCGGTTCGAATGACAAAGACGCGTAACTTCTCGAGCGGAATAACGAAGCCATTAACCATTTATTCAAGATCATCGGTTGTCAAATTAATTGGATACACTTCAATGCGTACAATTTTTATCATAACAAGTTTCTTAATACATTTTTCATTCGAATATTCCTTTATCTCGAAAGTTCGCTACGAAGGAAAAGGGCGGAATAATTAAACGCATCACAGAGAATTTCGAAAGGAGCGCGCGCTCATCGTGAAATATTCATGAAAACTCGGAGTAGAGTAAAGCCGCAAATTTAAAAAAAATTTTCCAGTTGAACAAGACACTTCATCCCATTCGCGTAATTTATAGGCCAGAAGTCTTCTCTTCTTCTTTTTTTTTTCTCTTACGGTAAATTTACCCCGGAATACAGTTGCTCCGTCGCGTGTATATAAATCAAACGGTTGCCACACACTGAAAAAAAAAAACTCTGTCAATGTTAAAGCGAAAAGAAAAGTCCTTAACTTTGAATTTTTGATATCCACGTTTGACTCGGTCGAGTCGGCAACCAGAGCGAAAGAGGCCCTCCACGGCGCAGACATATATTCGGGCTGCTGCACATTAAAAATTGACTTTGCCAAGGTGAGTACTTGAACTCTCTATTTTTTTTTTCTCTTTCTCTCTACCTCTGCTTCTTTACCTAATTACGAGCGAGAATGAAAAAAAAAACGTACGTATACTCGAGCAATTTACCTTTCGAGGATTTATCGCTCGAAGAATTGATTTTTTTCTTTCTTTCTTTTTACTACTACTACTCTGGGTTTCTCCAAGCGATAACAGTATCAGTTTTCACGTTAATTACGTTTCGTTTCGTCGAGCGCGAATTTCCCTCATTATGTGCATCAACTACGGGACACATTTAGAGCTTGACCTTTTTTTTTCAACTCTGTAAAGCAGGGAGAAAAGAAATGGAATCGTTGATATAAGTGTTTTTAAGATGAAGTGCCATTTAATATTCATTCTCTACATCGGATATTTAAATTGAGATCAGTTTCATTCGAGATTTCAATAATTATACCTCATTAATCTCTCTACAAAAAAAAGTATTTCAACAGATCTCCATTAATCACGAGAAACTTAAAAGTCGATTCGTAAAGATAGTCACAACAAACGAACGACAAAAAGAAGAAAAAGAAAAGAAAAAACACAAATTCCCCGTTGTCGAATCGAAAGAAAACACGCAATAATACACGCACAAAACGTCCATCAGCTCGCCGAATAATTCTTGGCTCGCGTCCAGATAAAACCGAAACGTCATATAGAAATTGATTCAGTTCGTTATTCAGTCAGCATTTACGTCACTTCGTCGACAAGTTTTTTTTTTTTATTATTATTCGAAAGACAACGCGGCCCGCATACAAAATTCTCGCCGAGTACGTACGTACATCACCTCCCTGATTATTTTATTATTCTTCGTACAAAACTCCTGATATTTTATCACATTCGACCGCGACGGTAAAACGTATAATATATATATTATATACTATTTTAATTTTCGTCAAAACGTTATGTACTTCGCGTGTAATACGTGCAATATAACTTTAGGTGGCTCGCTAACGATCCTCGTTTCCGCGCGCTTATTTATATTCTATTAATATTTGTTAGTGTGTCCCGTAAGTCGAGCGTTGGCTGTTTAAAACATCACGCGCATACGATTGGGCGCAGTGTGTACGAGGCTTCATTGATACGTCGACGAGTTTAGTGGTTATTTTATTATCGATGTACATTTCGCATTTGAAAAAAAAAAGAAGTTTGTCTTTTTTTTTTACTTTCAATTTCCCGTTTTCTAGAAAAAAAAAGATAATCGATTTCAAGCTCTATACCGTTACTCGAACGGTAAAGCGAAATCAAATGAAAAATCGGAATGGAAAACGTTTGCGTAAAATGTCGCAAATAAATAAGAAAAAGGAGTAAGAAAAATCCAATCGTTTTTCGTGCGCTCTCCTCTCCCCCGCGTTATTGAATTTTGAAAGAGAGAAAATACTTACGGCGTTGCACGTGCGCGCCTGTACTATTTTCGAGCGCCTTGATACGAATTTTACAAACGTGCTGCGGTAATAATCACGAATTTTCGAGCTTAAATGAGCCTTCTCCGAAAAGAATGCAATGTGTTTTTCGGTACTCAAAACACCGGTAAAAGGCCTCTATAATTATACGTTTTACGCGTGTTAATGAAACTCAAATGGATAATTAACGCGTATTCGCGAGGTAGAAAATATCAAATGAAATAAATATACGAGCAATTAAAAAGCACTCGCACACGAGCGATAAGACAATTCACCCGGAGGTATATGAGCAAATCCACAAAAAAAACAGTAACAATTCGAGAAAGTATTTTCAAATATTCAAACTGGGTGCACTCTCTCAATTTTAGGTGCACGCT